>VUJU01004213.1:0-20063 GCA_009835225.1 Aphis craccivora
AAATTTAATACAAAGTTCCTCATAAGTTATTCATATAGTGATTAAAAAATTATAAGAATACATAGGCACAATTTTTTTTTATTAGCATTTGAAGTTCAAATATTGACAACAATTCGTCAAAACCATGAATATTTGCAAATTGTTTTGTAGGTATAATTCATAAAAATATTTTTGTATAAGTATCTAAGAGTTGAAAATTTAATACAAGGTTTAACTTACAATAATTATAAAATAACTTAAATTTTGACCTTTTCAAGCCATTAAAACATAAACCACCTTTTTCACCAACCACTGAAAATTATATCCTAGGCTGACAAATCATCTCCGTTCAGAATCGTTTTTCGTATACAATGATAATTATCATTGGATTCAAATTTAACCCTCCTACAATATAATATAGTGATCCACACGGCACCTAATGTATAGCAGAGCGGTACCCACTTGCCCGCTTTTTTGTTATTTAACGCTGTTACTTGTTATAAACTTTGAAATTATCTTTGACCATTTGGATCTCAAAAAAATTGTGCAAGCACCTCTTTTAATAGTAAATTTTGTAAAATTTGAAAGCCTCGATTTATAATATTGTTCGTTTATCAGTCAGTAAGTTAGTCAGGTTATATTATTATATCCATTATGCTTGGCGTTGCCCGTGTGTAGTTTTTGCTTTCTCAAATTTAAATTATTAAATTAACACATATTGTTGTATTTTAAAGAAAAAAAATAGAAAATAGTAAAATAAATAGTTAATATATAGTTAAATAGTAGTAGTAGCTGAATTTTAAATAAAACAAAAATACACACATATTGTTGTTTTTCAAAAATGAACATATAAATTATAATTATAATTTGTATAGTTTAATTTTATTTATGAATATACAATAGGTATACATGGTTCCCATTTCTTTCATTTTATGTTATAATATCATGATATTACCGTGGGTACCGTATTTTGTTTTTTTATTTTTTTTAAATTTAAATTAATTTATATATATATATATACAACAACCTCACTTATTTTATTTATTTATTATTATTTTTTTTAATTTACTTTAAAATTATTTTTTTTCTAATAATTTATTTTAACCGATTTCAACCCTTTTAAATCAAAATTTTGAAAATCGGGGTGACGAGGTGACACTTAGGAAAGTATTTGTAATTTTTTTATTTAATTATGTGAAAAAAATTGGAATAAAGTTAAATAGGGTCGTCACAAAATTGGTACATAAAAAATGCCTGTCATTTTATATATATATATATAAGGATATACTAATATACGTATAATATTGCATACTACCATAATCATTAAAAGTCAAATATCAGCATACCTAGACATATAATATTAATTGACTACTGTAATAGTTCTACTTCCTTTCTCCTCAATGTCAATCAAATTTAATATCACTGTGATTTTTTCTCTGCTGCCATATAATATAATACACGACTACCGTCTACCATTGTCTTACCGGTGTGTTTGGCACGCCATCGTTGTCGGCGTCGTCGTCACACACGTCGCCAATGCCGTCATGGTCCGCGTCTTCTTGTCCTGAATTGGGTACCCTTACGCAATTGTCCTGTGCCCCAAAACAAACAAAACTCAATCTATAAGTTTTCATTGGTTATATTTATTGGACAATTATTATATTGCACTAACCTTTTTACACCGCGTGTCATTGCATGCCAAATCAATGTCCGGCCATCTGTCCAAATCCAAGTCAGGTCCACATATTTTGCCGTTTCCAGCCCAGCCCACAACACACTAAAATGTTAAATAACGACGAGTATTGTTTTATTACTATACGTACTATTTACTAGTTTGCGAGTGACTATACTATGCACTACATATGTCACGAATGAATCGCATTTTCTACTTTTTAATTAAATTGCATTGAAGTTTAATTCATTTTCATTATAAATCATATTTCATTACACTTATATGTAAATCGATGTATAAATATTAAATATGAAATAATTATGCTACTATAATATAAAATATTGATACAAAATGATACTTACTTCACAAGAAAATTTTCCAGTAGTTGATCTAACACACTCTCCATTTTGATGGCAAGTTGTGCCATCCGGACACATCCATGGGGTTTTCTTTAGATTTTCGACCGATAAACAGCCCAACGACTGGTTTCCAATGTATCCTGACCGACAGCCACCGCAACGATAAGAACCCTAATCAGCGAGAAAATATTAACTAAGAATGGAATTCATCGAGTTGCTGACGAAGTATAAGTAGGTATACACTATGCGTAAATTATACACATAAGCTCAATCTATTTAAATAATGTATTAATTATCGATTATATATCCTACGCGGTATGCAGCTAGAACATGTCAAACGAGAGATAGATCCGGAGATATAGGTATATAGGGAATTTTTTAATCAGTTTTGCAATAATTATGAAATTTAGTATTGATAAATAATTATACACCTATGTTATAAAAGCTTTTAATATTAATAACATTGTTTTTATAATATATAGACAAATAGACAATATAATATATTATATATAAGAACAAATTATAGTAATAATATTATATGCAATAGGTACTTATGTAATTGTAAATAGTCGACTGATCAAAATTTAGTAAGTATACCTCAAACCACAAGTGGGACAGACATTTTACTTAAGATTTGAGATAAAATAAGCTTAAAATATAGCTCTATAATAGTTACATACTGCATAACAAAAATTACTACCTTTAGTACATTAAATATCATTTGTTGGTTATTTAGGTATAGTAAGTTAAGTAAAATAGTAAAATTAAATATATGTGCATTTTTGAGAAACATTGTTGATGGTTATGGTAAGTACAACCCCTTCCTACGGGGAAACGATATATTTGTCAACGTATATACCTCCTCCTTGACGAAATTCTAAATACGTCACTGCAGTATATTACAGGATTGGTACCTATATTCAAAACTTTAAATTATCTATTAGATAAATATAAATATATCTAAATATAGATATCTAGATAAATTATTCTATTATTATTTTTTAGTATTATGTTAATTGTAACGTAAAATTACTTTTGGTACAAATAAATAATAATAATAAACTAGTTTTCATCGATGTTAAGGTGTAAGAAACAAACTATAAAATCGATGATCTCACCTCGGTGTTTATGCACTGCGAGTTTGGCGCACAGCCGCCATTTCGACCGTCAGCGCATTCATCAATGTCCACGCACCGGTGACGACCCTCGTCTGTCCTCCTCGTGCCTTCGGCCCCGATACCCTGGGACGGGCCCACGGTAGTGTAACCTGGTGGACATTGACCACATTTGTAACCAGGTCGAAGGTTTGTGCACTGTACCCGTGGATCACAAGGTTCGTCCAGATCACACTTTAATGTTCGAAACGATTTGAATTAAACAATAGTATACAAAATTATAACAAAATAAACTATACATAATAACGTAGGCATTGGCAGACTTGGTGGAGAATACAGGGATTGTAAAATCTCCTGTATATACGTATTAGTTCCACAATCTCTAAATAGCTTTAAATTAATAAATTTATTTTGAGTTAACAGGCAATAATATTTTAGCCGATGCCATTATGTATAGGCTAATAATGTAATGTAAAATATAATCCGTAGGTAACAATTTATTCTGTATTATGAGCCCCCTCCCCCATAAAAAATTCCTAAGTTCGCCATCCACCTCGATACTTGTACAGTTGTACGTAAAAACAATACTTTAAAGTCTTATCATTGTAATATCTCACTTCATCCAAGTCAACGCAGTTCGTTCCGTTTCCAGTAAACCCTGTTGGACAACTACCGCATTTGAAGAATGGTGGTTCTTCACACGGCAAGCATTGAACGCCTACAAAGATCAAAGAATAATAATACTGTACTCTTCGTACCTAACCATCAATACATTGAAAAAATTAAGATAAGGTCATAAAGATATGATTATATGTATAACAAATAAAATTTTCTAACCGAGTTTTATTGTTCATAATGTTAGCAATGTCGATATTACAGCCATTTTATAGTATATAACCAAGTATACGTTAAAAATTAAAGTACATTTCTTACTTAAATGATTATATTATGTCGGTTTCTATAATTATTATTTAATCATGTGTTTTATACTTTTATCGACTATCAGTAGATAGTTTTATATTTTGATACATTTCGATAATCAAGATATACGAGTATTAACACTTTTTTCAGTTATAATATATTATACTATTTATAACCCAATAATCCAAATATTGGTTGGGAGCTTTTTTTAAATACAGCGCACAGTTATAATTATGAGTATACATATAAATCCATAAATGATATAATATATAATAAGTACATATAATGTATCTAAAAGCTATATATCGATATATAACTATATCAAAAAAGAACATTATAAGGACAAATAAATATTATAGTAGGTAGTGCTTTATAAGTCAATATAATTAGATAAAGTGGTCACTTTCAAAGATAGAAATTATAGAGTAAGAATAGTTGATATATATATATATAGAGATTATACACATTTATACGCAGTAAACGTTTAACTAAGCATTCTATAAATTTCTGGTTAAATAATCAATTATATAGTAAATTACGAATACGTACATCAATTTCTGTGGTATTTTTAATAGAAAATATTGTATAAATTTTAAACTATTATTCTTCTGTACCAGAGAAATATATATTTTGATAAATTATATTAGTTATATGCATATGTTGCTGGGCTATAGTGCTCATGTATACTTACCCGGAGAACAAGGGGCCAAATCGCATCCACGTGGTCGGCACCTCTGACCGTCACCAATGAACCCTTCCGGACAGGGACCGCACCGGAAACCTTCCACGGTGTCTTGACACCTGACGCCTGAAACAGTTCGTTTAGTGAAATGTATTGTTTATGTCATATTTCTCTTTTTAGTGAACTTTCATTGACTAAGTATTTATTTTAATTTTGGAAATTCTGTATTTTATATAGGTACCTACTGATTTTAGTTGTGATAATTGATTTTAGATAGACACAAAAAATTAAAAAGCATGAATCATTTATTCAATTTTGTATAAATATTTTAATTCGTTAATATCATAATATTATAAAATTATATATGATAAAATTACTGTACATAAAGTCAATTTTTCCATAGTGTTTATTATAATATTATCATGAAGAAATATTCACTCATTGAATGAAAATTGTTTAATATTATTAATATTCGAAAGACATTATCAAAATAATTATTTATTAGTAAAACTATTAAACTATTAACAGAATCTAAAAAAGACATTTTATTGCCTTTAAAGATGTTAGTGATTGATGTAAAATAAATATTGTATGCCTCGAATGTTGGATAGTTTCCAATATTTATTTTTTTGCGGGAGGTCTTTTGAATTTGTTTGGGTGGGCTGGGCCGCTCTAGCATCTACTATCTCGGTCTATGATAATTATTAATATCTATTGTAAATCCACGTTTTAAATTGTTACTGAAGATGAGAAGATGTATTTTTGTATACATTGTAAATTTGTAATACAAAATATTTAGAAGAAATAAAGTGTTTACTATACGAATGAAAATAAGTAAGTATTTTATTCATTTTACAGTAAAATAAAAAATAAAACTAGTATTTATATAACTTAACTTTGTCTGACAGGAATTAATCAATAATCTCGCAACTTTTAAAACGCGTTTTATCGGTAAACATTCTATTATTAATTATATAACTATATTATAATTTATAAATACCTGGAGCACATGGTTTCACCGCACACGTCCGGCCTGGCTTGCACGTCTTGCCGTCACCCACCAGTCCTTGCGGACATCGGCCACACCGCGGTCCGTCGGGCGTGTCACGGCACTCCGCTCCGGGATAACACACCGGCGGGTTGCTGTTGCAACTAGGTTTCGGCGGCAGGGTCGGCGTGATGCCACCACCTGTCCAATACCGATTATTTAAATACAGTTACTGTAGTATAGGTACTCTAGGTATTGTGTGATTTTAACTCGTTTTGCTTTCATACTAATTTAGATAAATACACCGGAATACCCATGCCGGAAACTGCGTATACTATATAGGTACTATAGGGTGACGATAATTTATATTATGTAGTTATCGAGAATATAGCTTGATATATTATAGTTTATTGGTATTTTATGAAGAATAACGTAACATCGATTGTTTTACTATTAAACGGTTATCGTTGTTTTCGAAGTAGGTATATTTTAAATTTTATTAAATATTCCGAAATGTGTAACAATAGTTCTGATTTTAAATACTTATAACACTATGTATGTAGATTTCATGTTTCACATATTCAAAATTTAATTATAGGTATAGATTTCAAATTTTACAACAACGGGTTTAACTAACTGTAATCTGTATAAAAAGAGTATAATCTGTTGTGCAGTTGTGCACTTGTGCTTGAAGTCATGATATACCTACCTTGTAATCAGGAAACATGTATACAGCACAATTTGCTTTTATTAAAAAAAAAATATAATTTTTTTTTACTGTTATATTTATAAAATTTTCCTGACTTACTCATCTAAACTTATTGTTAATTTTAAATGGACATTTTTAACTATCTAACTTTTGGAAAGTAGTTAACAATACAAAATTATAAATCAATACAATGTTGAAACAATAATTGAAACATATAATATTGTGTATTTGTATAGTTTTTTAGTAAAGATATTGTTTTTATTATTTTTAATACAATTTTTTAACTTTATGATTGATAAATCGTAATTTGTTATTTATTCTTGAATTTATAATTTTTATTTTTTATACATGATATTATAAAATACCTTTTTATTATGAAAATATGAAGGTTTAAATAAAAGTTTAGAGGACGCTACCCATGCATTTGTTGTCTTCGTCTTACACACACTCGACATACCAAAATTTCGTTCACTAGTTTCAATAGTGTGCTGTTAGTTTTGATATTATATGAAATTGACCTATTATCAAACTTTTAGGTAAGAACATTATCTGTGCTTAAGCGTTGGTGATTTTTAAATTTTTTCAAGCATACTATAAGCAAGTATGCAGTGAAATATCACAAATTAAAAATGCTCATTTCTCGCTTGAAAATTAAACTATAGAATAGAAGTCAACGCTTAAGCACAGATAATGTTACTATCTAAAAATTGTATAATTGGTCAATTCACTCTAATATCAAAATTAACAGCACACTATTGAAACTAGTGAACGAAATTTTGCTATGTCGGACGTGTGTAAGACAGAGACAACAAATTCATGGGTAGCATCCTCTTAACTTATTGCAAAAAAAAAAAAAAACAAATTGTATGTATATTTAATTGATGAATACTGCTCTTGAAAATAATTGTCACCTTGGTTATTAATTACCTATTTTTAAATTTTTATAAACAAATTTTATTTTTGTCGTGATTATACGAGTAGACAATTATTTTGTATTAACATTTATTGAAGTATAATTTTTAACTGGTCTTAATATGTTTTTAACTTGTTATTTATATTAAAAACTATGCTAGCTATTATTTAATAATTATATTATCACAGTTATGATAATATAGAGTATTTATAGGTATTCCCAAAGACCAGCCTTGGACAAAAAATACACATTAAATAATACATACTACTCCACAATTGTATAAGTACAGTACGCTGACCAAGGCTGGACTTGGGTGGTATTTGATTAAAAAAAAAAAAGAAAAATACTTTGTAAAAAAACAAAATAAAGAAAATTTTATTTGCGTAAAAAAACACAACGGTGCAATAGGTTACAAACGGTTACTAAATCTGATTTTTAAGTATATTAATGAGAAGTTAGTATAAGTACTTAGTATAAAAAAAAATAAAAGTCGTTTTTCAAGTATGTATGCTACTAATTATTAAATTATATAAATCAAATAACTAGAGTCGAAGTCCAGCCCTGGATCACTGTGAGCCTACGTTTTCCTTATACCTGGCCTGCAGAAGTCATCACACTGCTCAAGCAATTGACGTAGTCTATAGATCTCGAGTCGCTATAAAAATATTTAGTTAAATTAATGACTAAGTTGGTTTAGCTTTAACTCTCAGACATTTATTTAATTCCACTCACTTGGGCTTCAACGTCTTCTCTAAGTTTTTTAACTATCTGCATCAATTCTTGAATAGTTTTTACGAAAAACAGATCTAAAAAACATAATAAAACACAATAGGATTTATTTATTATCGAATACTGTGTACTACATATACACTTATATATGTATGATGGCGTTAAAATATAACAAAGTTTCTCTACTTACCATCACAGTCATGGTTGATTGGAATATCACCTGAAATTCAAAAACCATATTATAATACATGTTTTATATTGGTATATATATATTTTGAAAATTACCTCTTCCAATACTTGGCATTCGAATTCCTATTTCGGTAACTGGTAGTGGTTGTGGTTGTATCGCAGGCATTTGTTCCACGTCTGGACTGTCGTCTGCAATATTTGGACATTTTTGAGCCGTTAAGGTAGTTTTCCAATCTGTTTCTGGAGATACTTGAATTTCAAATCTTTTTTCGTGCGTCTACAAGATTATAAAATAGACATTTATTAAAACAAACTTAAAATGGGATAAATATTTTTATCATTAAACTAAAATTAACTCAGTTATAACCATTGACGTATTTACGGGAGAATTAAGTGACGCGAGACCTCCCTGAATAATCTAAATTTGATTTTTGAAATTCGTTTGAATATTTGTTTATCCAAATAAAATATATGAAACGTTTTATTTCAAATAAATTACGGGTGGTCTATACACTGTGTACCTACTATTTGTTTATAAGTTATAACACTATCATGCATGTTTATATTTGTTCAATAAGACTAATATGGTAATATCTCCGAAATAAACTATAAAAAACAATAAGATAGATGTAATTTTGGATGAACCAAGATCAGCTCAGAATCGTTTTCCAGATATCAATAATTGTCACGTTTATATTAAAAATAACAATTTAATATACTTATGCATTGCTTTCACTTATAAACTTTAATAAAGTTAGACTTAAAAATAAAACAGAAAGCAACTCTTCTCTGTATAGTAGGCGTAGAATGTACCTTGTCATTGGGTAAGGTTACTATAATGGATGTGTTAAATTACAATTCAATAATATATCATGGTAAACGAAAAATGATTTTGAGTAAAGACAGACTGTCACCTCATATTTCTATGGATATTTTTAACAAATATAATTATATTGCTATATTATAGTAATTTATAAAAAATATTAGTATGTAAGTGTTTTTAGTATTTATTTTTAAATTCTTATAAGCTAAAAGATCTATAAGAAATCTTATTTTAAAACGTCAAAATGTCAAGCATTTTCTTTTTGAATGATGAAAAAAAAATCAAAAATTTAAAATTTTTATTAAAAACATAAAAAGTGTCAAGAAATTAAAAAAAAAAATAGTTCATATCTTCGTACAGTTCGTTTACAGAAAGTGTGAATATAAATACTTAGTGAAAAAGTCACAAGACATATTCATTTTTAAATCACAAAAAAAATAAAGTGTATTTCGTACAAAAATTCCTTTTTGTTAATGATAAATACCTAGGTAGGTATTAGATACATATAGAACATCTAGATTGATAAGATTCAATTTCCTTCTAAAAACACCCCCAATGTTTATTGGAGCATTTTTACTATTCCTAAAAGTAACATCAGACAAAAAAAGAACACATCAAAAACCACTAAGAATCTAAAATAATTTTTTTTTATTTAAATAAACTCCTGATATTATATGCATTATTTAATAAAATGTAACTATATAGTATATTAGTATAAGATTTACTAGTATATAGTAATAACGAATAAGCACTAAAGTACATTTAAATTAGTATAGCAACTAATTTTAAATTGTTGCATATCTGTTTCATGTGGACCTACTGGACCTATGTCACAAACAATTTATAGGTTATAATTTATTGTATACTTAACTGAGGGAAATAATATGGTCATTATATTACTAAAGAAAAATAGTCACGAAATATGGACATAAACATTTAACGTATTAGTGTATTGCCCATATGTTTGTACTACTCGTATCTATTTATGGTAATAACTAAATGACTGTATAATGTCTAGTTTGAAATTTATATCATGTGTTGTGTCTAATGTGAATAAAAACAAGGCATAGATTTTAAATTGAAATTTGAAATATTGTAAATCGAATCCTTATAATATGCTTTATGTAATATTGCAATTATTATGTTATATTTGATACGTAATTACGCCAACATTTTAATGATACATTGATATGCATTCAGATGCTTTAAATCCTACAACGACACACAAGTTACAAATTACACGTTTTATATGTCAATAAAAATTAAAAACATGAAAATTATTCCTTATGTTATGTTTTACTTAATTCGGGTTAAGAATGTTAAGATACCACACTTAGATTAAAATCTGTTAATTAAAAGACAGTTTGATTATTTTTTTATTTCCAAAAGTATTTAGGTTTTAAACGCATGCAGGTTTAATATTTATTCACCGTATGTTTCTTTGATTTTTATGTTATTTTTAGCTTTTTAGGTATCTTAAATTTAAAATAATATGACTATTTTAATGTTTTATGATTAAAAAAAAAAATAATTTTTTAGTGTAAACGAATTTAACTTGTTAATGGATTTTAATTTTTAATGTAATATATACAACATAGTTTATAATTTTATGTTTAATATAAGCTTGATAATTACTCACCATCTGTAAATGAGGATCCTTCATGTCGAAATACACTTCTCGTAGAGTCTTAGTTGTGTGTAGTGTACCGAAGTGCTCGCAGTTGACGTACAATGTCATAGTAGCTCCTGGTTTTCTCTGATCCACGGCCAACACAAGGGTCTTTGACGATGACATATTGTTACTCAAAGATTTTACATTATAGTATTCTGTTTGTGTATCGCCATTGCTTTTGGTTGATATGATTACTACAAAAAGTAAAGAATATAATTTTATTTGAATAAAAAAATCAATCGCTTATGGATATTTTAAAAATGTCTTTACGGCTAGTTATAAATTGTAAAACAAGAAATTTAATCAAATTTCATTATTTTATTAACAAATCAATAAAGAATAATTAGTTTTTAAAACATATCTAAGACACGTGGTTTTGTTTCTAAAATGTAATGTGATTACTTATTATTATAATAATATAAATCAGTGAATACATCATATTATTCAAGTAAAAATATTTCTTTAACTACCTATTAAATTGAGTTAAATGTAAACAGTTTCGAAATTAAAGAAAAAAATAGAACAGTCATCGTCCCACTGGTGTATTTTTGAATACATTAATTTTTTTACTAACATTCAATTTATATGTATCTCATAATTATATGCTGTCAGTAAGGTGTAATACTTTATATGTTATTCAAATTTCACTATATAATCCGAGTTTATTTACGGTCTAGACAATGGGCTTCTCCGGAAACCATGTATATTGGTATTTTTTCCTCACTTCACTCACGTAGCTAGAGATTTTTTTCTGTCTCTTGTTCGTCAAGAACTTTAATAGGCTAGCATAATGCGCGAGATGTCGTGGGATTGTCCGGTGGTTTATCCTTTTAAGGACGTATGTCTAACTGGATCTTCGGAGGAATTTGCTGATCACTGTTTCTTTTTTTATCCTTTTCCTTGGCTTTGCTGCTCATTTTTTTATATATATGTATATATACATATAGATGGTATATACCATATGTAATGTAATATTATATCAAAAGAGCAAGAGAATATACTATAAAAATACGTTATTCGTATATGTACGAATAATCAACAAATATTAAATTCTTTGATACCTACATATTTCAAAGTTTATTATTTTGATAAATTTAAATTATTATTTAAAATAATAAATTTTTATTGAACATCAATTTTTATATTATAATATTTTGGTTCATAGAAGAATTATAGACTTGTAACATTTTAACTATAAGTTTGAGAACTTGATAATAGTGTATACTTAATTAAACTGTAAACTTATTATAATTTATCCAAAAATTGTGAAAGCCACGATAAGAATAACTTGTATTTTAAAAAGTGTTTTAAATACGTGTAGGTATCTTAAACTTTGTCCTATAACTTTATATTTATGACTTCGATTATTATAATATGTATGCATAATAAATTATGTATATGTATAATAGACGGATAGTAACTTCCGGGGCAACTTCAATAAAAATAAATGCTATGTATCTAAAATGACCCATTGGCGATACATAAAAAGAATATTATAGTTCCTATTATGGTAAGAATCACTCATTATTAAATGAGTCACTAAAGAAATGCGGTCCTCTTAAATATATATATATATATAAATACTAAATAGGCCAAGACACATTTTTGGAACTACCTAACGGTTTATCAACCCATAAAATAAAACTGCAGAACAAACTGATTAATGATTTTTAAGAGAATTCATACCAATTCATACCAAGCGTTTTAATTTGTTGTCGAACGTTTTATAGCCATTTTACGAATACCAAAATTAAATCAAAACAGTCAAACCTTCTGACAACTGCGAGATTAATGTTTGATTTAAAAGTAATAAAGATAATAAAAGAAAAGAAAAAAAATAAATATAATAAGATTATAAGAAAAAAATGTTAATAACTGTAATCAAAATCATTGAAACAAGCTACTATTAGCTTATTATAGGAAATAGAAGTTTATGGAATTTTTTTAATTTTTATACTCATAGCTATATTGCTATTTACATAAAAGACGGTTGTCTATTCATCTGTATAAAGCTGTTGCATTGTATTATGTATGATAATAATACATGCGCATATGAAACTTGAGTAACTCAATACAAGTGGTCAGTGGGCACAGAGCACATCACATCGGTTCTACACAAAATACTGTTCTTAATAATATCATATTCGATATACCTACCTACCGAATAGAAATTTAAAAACTGTTGAAAAAAAATTGCGGTGATCTTATGTAAAGTATTCTGCAAATACGATGCTATTGGTTTACACATGAGATAATAATTTGTGTATTAAATATTTTTTAGAACACCGAGCATCGGATTCAATACCTACCCTAGCCTAACACGGCGTACACCCATACACGATACAAGACCTACGCATCAAGTATTATACGATCAACTGCGACAGTGGTTTTAGGATAAAGATTTATTACGTCTGTTTTTTTCTTCTATTACTTTACATAAACAATATCAAATATCATAATATACTTAAGATACATACCTTGTCCTTCGGACCTATCGATCTTTAACGCGAACTGATAGTAACCGGGAAATTCGATGGTGGCAACGGTTTCGGGTTTGCGGCGCTTCCGTCCATTCGGCGGTCCTTCGTCTTTGACCACTATTGTAAACCTATCGCTAGACACCGCTTCTTCGACGGCTCTCGTGGCTTCTACGGAAAACATAGTATACAAGCATTACACATTAATCATACTGGTATTTTTGTTTCTCCAATCGTTAATTTAATACGCATGCATTGTGTGTGTTTGACAACAAGACCTTCGATTTTGATTTGTCGACGTTATGTAACCATTAGGGAAACACATTGTGTCAACAAATAATGAAAAGTAAATTGCATTGTGAACAAAAATTTTCATTGGAATAAAATAATGTATCTAGTTCTAATAGGTATACGTGTTAATGTGTAATTTTTTACGCATTAGCTTGTCCCACACACATCTCGCACACATGGCGTGTGTTGATGTATTCAATCAGTCATCAAACGCGTCAGTTAAATGACTTTAACGTAAATTATTGTCATTTACGACGGTCTGTGTGACTGTGCGATTATTGTGTACACGATAGATTTGCCAAGAGTTCTAGTTTAAGACCTGTGGCTTCACCGATTATCACGACGTTCATACATTTCAGTCATGTGTACTAAAAATAAATTATGCGTTCTCAGTAAACATCCATCAGAGTACGAGTAAGTATATTACGGTTTGGTGACCCGAGTATAAAAGTTATTTTACGCTAAATTAGTACAATGCTGTATTTAAAAAGGCTTATGATATCATGTAAATGTCTTTTAAAAGTGAAAGTGGCTTAGACACAGTTAAAATAAGAATATGTAATTTTTTGTTCTGCATCTAGAATTTATTACCATCCTACATAATATTATATATTACAACGAAATGTAACTTTACAATACTAATTACCATTTTTAATAAGTTTTGTTGTTTACCTACATAATTTTTGTCAAATTACCAACAATTTGAATGTAAATTAAATGTTCATAACAGTTTAATAAATCGATTTGTAATGTTATTAGTTATTATTATTTATTAATGTACCGAGTAGGTAGTACCTACTACCTATGTGAATTGTGATTAGTGATTACTATTAAATAAATAATGGGTCCAATAATTTTTATATTTTATTAATTATTTCAAAAATATTTATTAATATATAAAAATGTGTGATAGTCGATAGGTATGTTAAGAAACACATCGAAAATTATTTTACTCACTGATCACATTGTTAAATATTCTTTCCATAAATTATATATGCAAGTTGCATTATGATTCATCATTTTCTCAAGAAAAATCGTAGAAACTCAAATCTTAGCTAGGTTTTGTAATAAATGTAAATACAATGTCGGTATTTTATGTTTGAGTAGAAATCAAACATAAAACTCGTTTCTACACCTTTAATGTCATTTAAAATTAAGCTATTAATATCTATAAGAATTGTAAACAATTTTATTATCTTCCATACTCAGTAATACACGTAAAGACCACATTCGAATTTCAAAAGTAGGCACCTACAGATTGTAATATATTATACAATAAACAAGATTATCTAATTATTTTTTTTATGTCGGAGGCTGGTTTTAATATTTTTATTTTTATTATATTTTATAAAAAAAATTACTTAACGCTCATTCAAGTTGTCTTTTAGTTTTCTTTTTTGAAATATTATTATTTTTCGATAGACAACAATTAATGGTTAGGTATATTTAAATAACTTATTACTATAAATTAAATAATAACTAATAAGATAAGTATTAATATTGAAATAAAATTGATTCCAATCTATGTAAAATAAAAACTTTTTCATTTTTCAGAATAAGGAAATCAAATAAGTATAATAAAAATGTACAAACTAATTATTTTAGAATACCTATCTATCTATTATTAATACTTCTTAATAATATTAAAGTTTAATTGTAGGAATTATTAACTATTATAATATTATTAATCACTGTTAGATTTTGTCAGAGCGTAAAATTCTATTTTTTTTTTTAGATGTGCAATTATTAGGATTTAATTTAAAAGATAAATAGTTACCATAGCAAATTCACATATCGAAATAATGAAAAGTGGGGATATTTTTGAAATAAATAATATTTATTTTTTAGCATACGATTCCGTGAATATTATAGAACCATATAATAAATCAAATTTAAATTACATGTTGATCTTCTATTTTATATTAGTCGAAAGTTGTTTTTTTATTATATAGATAAGTACATTCCTGTTTGCATAATAATTTATTATACGAGTATTTATATTTATAATTAGAAGTTTAGATCTGCTTGTCATCCTTGTCATATTAATTATATCTTACTCTAGGATACAAAATAGCAGGTAGGTACGTATGTATTATTGAATTTGTGTGTTTGTGTTTTACATATAGGTACATACGTATGCATATAAAAAATATGTATATAAATATGCGCATATGTATAATATACAATCTAATTCAAATAAATCATAAATATATGTACGTTTGGTGCAATTATAATGGATATTAGTATACAAGATGATAAACTAATGTTTTTGAAAATATTTGTCTTATACAATTTTCAGTCAAAATAAAACAAATGCAATTACTCAAAATTTAGCACAACGCGGTAGGCGTTTACTGGTTTACTATATTAAAAATCTTTAGGCAATAAAATATAAATTCGCATGAATAATAATTGTATTGAAAACAAATTTAAGAAGATTCTTGTGCAAAATATTCATTAACATATAAATAATAAATACTATAAAATAAAATATGACTGCTTGGTGTCATAATTAATTTGTAATGTTTTGTAATAAGAATTAAAATTTACTAAAATTTCTAAATAGAATTTACATTAATTCAAATATAAAATGTATATAAACATTAAATACGCTGCAGGTTAAATGACTTCCTAAAACTTAAAATAAGTCACTCATCACTATTCTAGCGTATTGTTATCTGTGTAAAAATGCATATCTTTACAGGGATGTGTCGAGAATTTATTTTTGGATAAGATTTTAAGATGTTCAAATATAAAATATTAAATTTATTAGGGTAAGTACCTATAAAAACAATAAAAAGAGAGTTTTATTTTTTTAAGAAAGAGCGTTGAATTTTATACAAAAATGTCCAAAATCTTACACCCTTTGAATATTTCTGAAACCTAAGTATATGCTTCGGTACAAACTGTATATACCTGTATTAAAAATATATAATATTATCTACATAAATTAATATTGTAAAGAACATATTATTACAGTAAGTCGGCGATTATTTTTTTAAGTTTCTCTGCGTTACTTTATATGGGTAAAATGTAAATACGTAAAATTAGTATAAGTAACAAAAAAAGTTTAAAATTGCAGTTTCACTCACGACGAGTCGTGAAAATAAAAAATGGCCTATAGCAAATTGTTGGGCACTACTTATAAGACCTCTATACAGTCCGCACCCTTCATCGTAATTTAAAAAATATACGTCATACGATGTACCTACAATTTGACATATTATCTTATGTTTTGAAACAATAATTTTACCTATACCTATAGCCTATAGGTATATATTGATTAATTATATTTTTAGTAAAATTTTTTTTTTGAGGGAGGAGGATTGTCAGAATCCGCATCGTTTTACCGATTCGTACATAATAAAATAGACGAGTTTGGTCAATATACGTTTAAGTATAATATTGTAGGTACTTTGCGTATTAATTATATACATACCGTTGTCGACGGAAGCCGCGTCGGCGCAGGCGTTGAACACCAGTAACGCGCCAGCAGCAAGAGCGACGAAAATCGCCGTTGCTCTCATTTCGCGGTGGTGTCGATGACGCGGGGTCTTGGGGTCCTGGAGCCTGGGTGATCCGCGAGTCGTTGTCACCGTGATCGCCGCCGCCGATATAGTAGCCGGTGCAGCGCGCGTGAAACTGTACGGCGCTGTACGCGCGGCCCCGTGTGGATCGTTTGCGACCTCCTACTTACAAACCGGTCGACGGCGTCCGTCTGTGCAGAGCGCGATGCATCACATACGCACACGCGAGTGCGAGCGTTCAATACTACGGCAATAATATAATATTATATTATGATAATAATAATAATAATAATAAAAAATAATAATAACGATACGATGGCAGCTAATAGTACCACTCTCGGTCGCGCAGAACAAGCGCCTACGCGCGAAATGTAGCCGCATACGTCATGAGCGCGCAGATGGTCGCACTCTATATAATAATATTATTGTGTTTGGAAACGCGCGTGATGTAGGGCTATATACTGTCGTTTATTTAGTTTTTAATTTTTTTTTTTTTTTTTTTATTCTGTTAAATGTATTTGTCCAAGGACGAGATTTCCGTTCTTCGGCGTTATCTCCTCTACGTCGATCCTGCTACAGCGATTAATTCTACATAGGTATACGATAATATATTATATTATACCAACCAGCTGCAGCTGCTCCGCGCCACGGTACGCGTGTGTGACTCTCGTCTTTGTTTAACGCCTGTAACGAAGACGATTACGACTATGGACCATCGTTGTCGTGACGTTATGCGAGTGTGATGTAAACATCCGACTTCGAGTAGGAACCGATTTCTGGTCGGTCATATACACGCATGGATAACACATACGACTATTTGCCATTGAATGCTACACACGTGTCCCGACTGTGTGACACACTTGATAATCCTGGACGGGCTGGACGATGGGCAATGGTCAGACCGCTCAGTCGTCAGAAAGTATAAATTATTAACCTCTATATATATATATATATATATATATATATATGGCTCCATGTACAGTTTGTATGTGTCTGTATGTATACAGTTAACTATACGTATAATATGCGAACATATGGTACCGATTTTAGGCGTAAGTGCAATAGATAATCGTACCCAATACCCATGTATTGTACGCACCCACAATTGGATTTTGGCCATTTTTGTATGATATTGTTATTATGTATTTAATTTTATCAATTTGTAAAAAATCGTGACCATGTATTTTTAATATTTTAAAATTTTGTATTAATTTTCAAAATTTTTTTTTACCTAACTGAAATATTTTTATCAACATTAAAAATATATAGTTGCATTAAATATATTTTAAAATTAAAAAAACCTAATTCTAAAAATCAGTTCAAATTTTTAGAAACTCATTGTTTAGTACATTAAATTATAAATTAATTAACAGACGAATACCGGAATGTTTCTATAATTAATATTTTGTATTAATAATAACAAAATAGTAAATATCATTAAATGAGAAATCGTTAGAAATTACACATTTAAATTTCCAATATCTTTAAAATTTAAACTTCCATCGCTCTTAACATATATACGCCGTTCATGTAAAACTCATTTTTAAAAAACTGATATGAAGAATTTTGCATTAGATATTAAAATTACAAATTTTATAAATTTTTTAACCACAAAATAATATACATTAACATTTTTTGAGTGTTCGTCATCTTTTTAGGAACAATAAAGATGCTTCAATATTCAACTTCGTGGGTAGTTTTTGGTAGTAAATTAGTCGTAATTAGTACTTTGGGGTCAAAGTTGAAAAATAGTTTTTCTCAAAATAATTAGGAGAAACGATTTATAAAAAATCTTTAATTTTTACGCAAAATCAATATTTGACAAAATACAGAAGAATTTTCTTTACATATTTTAATTTTCAAATTATTTCGTTTTTTAAGGCTATTTATAAGCATTATCAATATTGGTTTTTTTTTTTTAATAGATATCGATAACATTTTTTTTTTTGTTAAGTCGAAATACTTGAAAATGTTGTACAAAGTTCCTAATATATTATAAGAATAAGTATAGTGATTATATATATATATTATTATTATATTTATATAGTGATTGTCTTATAGTGATTCAAATATTATAAGAATAAATATGCACAATTTTTTGAAGTTCGAGTATTAACAAAAATAAATTTTGTACAAGTAGCTTAGAGATGAAAATTCAAAATGTAATACAAGATTTTCCATAAGTTTGACTTACAATAATTATAAAAAATACCAACGGCACGTAGTGTTCCCAAGCGGTCACCCATCTATAATTACTAACATTACGCCAGACGCTGCTCTTCAGTGATCGGAAGAGAATAGGTGTATTCAACGTGGTATGGTCATTGGCGATAGTCATTGTAATAATAGCTATACTTGAAAGCGTTATAAGTTATGACTTTATGAGTAATAACTAAGTTTTACATTTTTGCATATAATACAAAAAATAGTATAATATAATATCATATCATATTTTTTATAAGCAATTACATACAATAAATGGATTTTCATAAATTGTACTTAAATAAATAGTTTTACAAAATATTATTTTACATACTTTGGATACAAATGTATATTTTCCACAAAAACACACATTTTTTCATATTACATAGATACCTACACATTTAAATGTTATAATTTAATAAACAAATTTAAAATCATTATAATATATTTGTTTAAAAATTTGTTTAACAGCACAAAGAGAAAATTAAGTTAGGAGACTAATAGGAACTTTGTATTAGATTTCACCGTTTGTTTAGATTGGCATTTTCTTTACATAATTTAATTTTATAAATATTTTGCTTATTTTAAGGCTATTTATAGGCATTTGAAATATTCGTTTTTAGATTCTGAACGGAGTGAAGAATGTATTGATTTTACAATGATGTATGTTTTTTTTTTTTTTTTTTGTTTTTTTTTGTGTCTGTGTAAAGCATAACTAGTCGAAATAATGCTCCAATTTCAAACTATGGGGGTGGTTTCCGATGTAAAAATGAATATCCTTGGTGCATTATAGAGGTAAAAAGTTAACATTTTCC
>VUJU01004214.1:0-20061 GCA_009835225.1 Aphis craccivora
TTAGCTGTATTACTGTGTATTTAACAAAAAGGTGAAAACATTTCAATTTTTTTTGTTATTGGGTTGTTGGGTACCTACCTATTATGTTTTTATTTTAGTTTTTATATAATACTGAATACTATTACATTAGTGAGTCATTGCTAAATGACATTTCAATTTTATGTACCTAGGTACTCATTTATATTTTATATAAAAATATCTTACATTAAATATAAATACAATTTTAATTAAATGGACATAAAAATAAATTTACTATTTGTTTTATGCACAATTTATTACCATTTAAAATAGCTACAATTCTACAATATATATATTTTTAAATGTACCTAGGTAGTTTAAATAATATTTTCTGGCTCAATTTAAATGAACTATATTATGTAATATTGTATACATTTATTTTACCATTCATTATTAAATTAATAATTTAATAACATTTTTATTATTTAGATTCAAAACTATAAGCACATAAAAAGCACATCATAGAATGGCTGCAAATTTAAATCCATGTATATCACTTCCAATTCATCTATGTGAAAATGATTTTCAAGATCTTGTACAGAAGGTTAAAGATTGGACCATCATGCACGGTTGTTATAATTTTTATAAATTTTTACAAACATGTTATTAATTAACACACACTTTTAGGAGGTGGTATGAGGTCGAAAACGCAGTTCTCATGTGATTCCTTAACTGTGGTACCATTTACACTTTTTCCATCAGTTTTTCCACGATCTGAATTTCAAAAAGCAGTTGCAATACAAACAGCATTGAATGAGCTTACACACCGAGTATCAAATGATCATGAATTTTTATACTCATGTCTTGAAAAGTATTTCAATTTTTTATTGGTCATTAAATAGTTGGTAAAAACATTAATTTTGTTTTTAGAACGATAGAAGTTGATGAATTTACATGTAATTTATTTAAAGTATATGAAACTATGAGGAATGAAGGTTTTACACAGGTAAGTTTTTGATTTTTGTAAAGCATGTCTTACATTTTTCACTTTTTATTTAATAGATTTATCTATATTTTTACATTCAACAAGCATTTTGAATTGTATGCAAGATAAAGTCCAAATCTTACGAGACTGTTCCATAAACATGCACTTGGGTGAGACAGGATGTGCATGTGCACATTGCTCATGCACATGCACTTTACATGTCTATATGTGGCTACTGCTAGAAGTTTTATACCTACTTTTATCAATGTTGTAGATAATAATATATATTATAAATATGGAAAGACTTTCTCTCCAGGGTAAAGGGGGTAAGCTAATGGTAAGACATCTTTTGCAAATAATTATTGAAAATCCCTATGGACTGGTCTTGAATTTTTTAATACATGTAATAAAAATGTTTTAAATTATAATAATATAATATTTAAATAACTGTCTAATAATTTAGATATTATGTGATTCATATTTAAATACATTTTAGTATACGCTTATGACACTAATGGCTTCAGTTAAAGGTTCTATGAAAAAAATTACTAATAAAAAAAAATGTTATGTAATTGTACTTGTAATTCAAATAATTTTAATAGGAAAATCCATTATTCATGTAGTGATAATAATCACATAATTATAAAAGACTAAGATTCATTATAATCATTAGCGTTTTTTTTTTTTTTTTTTGAGATGCTAAAAAAATTATAACATTTCACTTTATTGGGGATATACATATATGCTTATCACGTATGATTTTTCAAGCGCTTGAGCCTGGGAATATTGCGCTCAGACATCATGCAGGAAAAGGAAGCAAGCGATGATCGCATCAAACAAGTTGAAATGAACACAATTGCTAGCGGATTTGGTTGGCTTGGTATCATTTCCGGGGACATTCACAGGTCAGGATTAAACACACCTAACTTTCTATATATCTGGACCCAAATCTTTTTTGTTGCTGTATACACATCAGACCTTTGTCTTTATCGAGTATCAGATACTGATTGGCTTATGCTCTTTACTATTTAAATAACTTTTATGTGTTCTGAAAATATATAGTGATAACTGATAACTATAAATTATTTAAAATATGTATTCTTCATATTAAATCAATCATTATACAATCAGCTAAATCTATAAATAATTTTATAATTATACAGTGGGGTGTAACCTGTTTGTGCATATTTTTACAATTTATCTGTAAATTGATAGACTGTTTGTGCACTACTATTAAAAAAACAACAACCTATTTGTACACAATATTTTTCGTTATTTAATTTTTGTTTTTTTATAAAAGTAAAGAAGTTAAAAATTCTGATGCTAAATATAACTTCATATGAAAGTGGATTGCAGCATTATTTTAATATTAAAGTATAAAAAAAATATTTATATAAACATAAAAATATATAGTTTAATATAATAAGTTATAAGTACTCATAATGCCATATAATTTTATAGCAAAGTAGGTAGAAATTGATATCTAATCTATTTCAAATATTTCATACTAAATGACCTGTCCTGAAAAATTAAAATTTTTGTTATTGTTTTAGAATACGCTTAATTTTTTTTTCATAGTAAAAATTTGTTAATAGGATGGGAAATTCATTATTCAATAAATGTTTTTTTTTTAAATTTTGTTTAATATAGTTTACTTTATAGGATAAAAATAAAAGGTTAAACACAATTTATGAATAATTTTTATGTCTTATGTAGGTATGCAAAACATTAGCAAATCACAAATGTATACAGGTAAATACATAAACCTTAAATTATTTAGTAGGTAATATTTAAATTTTGTATTTAAAATCATATTTTAAATTATTAAGAACTTAATTTAGAAAAATAAATGTATAATTTATATATTATAAATGTAATGCAATTTTTCAATTATATATTTATATAACATATTATTTAAAAGTAAAAATTGATAAAAAATGTGTTTGCAATTAGGTTGTAAGATTATGCACCAACTTGTCACAGCCCTTTTTAAAATGTGCGCACTAACTGGTAATGTTTTGGGAGTTATGCGCAGACAGGATGCACTCATAAAAATTATGTTTTTTTATATTTTATAATATTTAATCTTTAAATGCATCATATAATCATATGCTTGGCTTTATATTACCGTTTAGCTTTTATAGCTTGATTTATCAATTATCAATTTGAACCTCAGGTGAATTTAATATTATTTAATCTAAATTTTTACTTTTTTGTATTTATTAAAATGAAACAGATGTTAATATTTTATACTCTTATAGTATTTGTCTTTTTTATATTAATACATTTTATTAGCTAAATTTAAAATAATATAAATTAGTATGAAATTTCTTTAAGATTTATGTATTTAAATTTTAAACTTAAATAAGTATCAATCATTTTTATTTTTTTTGTTTTTTATAAAAATTTAAGTATTGAACTATTTTAAGCAAATATAAAGCAGAATAGCAATTAATTTCATTGAATATTATATACACCATTGGATGATAAAATAATCTAACTTAATCAAATCTTGAAACATTCTAAAAATTTATATTTATTCATTTTTAAATCTGTTTATTTATTATTGTAAATAATAATAAGTATAAATTAAAATCAATTTGATATAAAAATATCAGTATAGTAATGAAATAACTGAAAATATTAATATCTATTTTTATTATTCTAGTGTGATAACTTGATAATTAAGTTGTGCTGTTATTTAATAATTTATTTATAGTATATTATCATAGTTAATCTACTGTTTTTTTTTTTTTATTTAGAGAAGTATGTACATACAATTGTATGTCATATTAACAACCATAAACTAAACATCTAGTGTTATTAATTATTATTACATAATATTATATATTATATATAAGTAATATATATATATATATATATCATAACAATTATTTTTCTGGAGAATTTGTTTACAACTTGACATTTTATACATAACGATTTAACAAAATAATAAATACGTATTTGCACTTTATAGGATAATAATTAAATAATAGTGATAATTCAAAATAGAAATTAAATCTAAATAGCATGCTTTTATAGTATGTGATCTACCCAAAATAAGAGTCTTCAGAAATTTAACTTTAACAATTATTAAGGATATACACCAATACCAATATTTTCTATCTCAGTGAAGACTCTTAATCACAATTTTGATAAGTGTATCACTACTTACTACAATATCAATTTTTAATATTGAAATATATGGAATAATTTCTGTATTTAAAAGTATGTAAAATGTTATTATTATCAGGTATATCACTTGTGAATAATTAAAAAAAAAAAACTGAAGGTCTGTCTGTTGGCTTATATTTCTAAAGCTATTTTATTATATATTTATAAATGTATTATGCTTTAAGTAATAAAGTAGGTTGAAATAACTTTACAAAAATAAATCACATATATTACATAATTATGCTATTTAAAATTTAATATAAATCACTATCTGCTATTATTTTTTAAGCCAATACCAGTGTACCCGAGAGCTATGAAAGTTGGTTCATGGTATAAATTAGCTTTAAATTGATATAAATATTTTGATACTTTAATTTTGTATAATAATAATAATATAACTGTATGTTGTTGCAAAAAATTTCATGCCTTGTAAATCTAAAATACTATATTTTGAATTGCAACAAAATATAACACTTAACATGCATTGCTTGTTTTTGTTTAACTGAAAAAGTAAACATTTTAGTATAAATTGATTTTTTTATTTTGTTAAAATTCAAAAATGAATAACCATAGATACTTGGAATGTTCATAAAATTTTTATGTTTGCACATAGTACAATTATTCGCTGGGTCAAAATTATTGAAAATTTAATAAAGATCTAATAAAGAATAATTGTTTTTATTTAATGTGTATAAAAATATTAAAATACATGGGCACATTTTTTTATATGCATTTTGTTTAGATTTAGATAAAATTACTTATTCAAACAATGAATCTTTATTCATATTAATTATTATTGTTTATTTAAAACTTTTACGTAAATAATAAATTTTACTAAACGAAATGGAATTTTCAAATATGTAGATTAATTTTGAAGATATTAACTATCTATTAATAGCATGATGCATGAAACTATCACACTGTCTTACGGTAAGATAGTATTAACACTAACGTAATATAATCTGATATACTTATATTTATATAGTTACCTACTATATAATATTATAATTTATAATAATTAAATATTAATAATATAATAAATGCAATGTTTTCGGCAAAAATTTAATCAATTTACCCTAATACTTTTAGTAAAATAAATCACTTATATAGTTATATAGCAACTTCAAAACAATATATCATGAAATGTTCTTAGTGGTACCTATATAGGCTGACTGACTGATTCCGCCCATATTAATTTTTTGTGTATAATATGTACATATTCATCTTTGTATTCAAATTTAACACATCTATTATAGTGATCCACTCGAAACCTATCAAACAGCAGAGTGGTACTCAGTTGCCCATCCCTTTTTTTTTTTTTGCTGTTTTAAATTGACTGAAGCTCTTCGGAAATCAGGGCCCAAATGCTGTGGCATTATCTGCATTCCCGACATTTTTTTCTGCCGTATCCTCTATAGAAGGAATAAGGATAGAGTTGCTGAAAAGTAACAATTTTGATACCTTTATTGATATAAACCCAACAATAGTCTATACTCTAATATGTGTTAGATGTATGATTTAAATCAGAATTACCTGTAATCTTCTGAATTTATAAAATTATGCCATATTTTCCTTACTTTTATTAAGTACTTAAGTATCATTATACAACTTAAATGTAAATTCTTAATTATACTTATTACTTGCATTTTGTAAACTTATGATTACTCCTGGCACCTATTTATAACAGCTAATCCTTGTTTAAAACGTTTCTTTATTTTTTTTCCGCAGTTTCTATTGGCCTTTTATTTTATTTACCTACTGCTTCCCTTTAAAAAGCATAGGTTTAATATTATTAGTCTTAAAATACTTTGTGGTCATTTCAAATTTTCTGGTTCCTAACACTTAATAGCTTAAATGTATTTCACAATTAGATCTTTGAAAAATTTATCTTATCAGTCCAAGACCCATTTTAACCTTTTATTAAAGTAAGGGTAATTATTGCTTTTTTTATTTTACATGTTCTTAAAGTTTAAATTATACCCATTGATTACTTCAATATCATTCAAATATTTGTTAAATTTTATATTCCCAACGATAAAGCTTAAACAGTAGTTTAAAAATGTATGATTGTAGTGTACAATATTTGGCTTCATTAATAAAAGAATTGGTGACAAAATTTCACTTCTGCAGTCATCATAAACTCTATTGCTCTAGTTTCCGTACTTTTGGTTCAAATATTATAAAATTTTGTTTTTTCCGTAAAAAAATAAAATACAATAAACGTCCTCGCTGCAGCATATACACTTAGTATTATTATTATATATAATATTTTAATATGACAATGTATCGGTTTCGATGCTGTTTTTGACTATTTAATCTATGTAATTATAATTTTATGTATTCCCTAATACCTACTTACATACACTCGTACGAGTCGCATGTAGTTTATACACTTACACAATTGGTTACTTACTCTTAAAGACCCTTAGTAGAATTTTTTTTAAAATGCTTGTTGGATGGATGTTGGTAAAAAACATCATAATTTGTATAAATCTTATTTGCGCGGGGTTTTGACGACTCTTCTGTAGAAAGATACACTTTGTGTATTTGTGTTGATGTGTGGTGCTTTACAGTCGCGGTGTCTGGGATTATTGAGATCCGACTACTTGTTGGACGTTTGCAATTCTACCTCCGTGAAACAAGTGGAAATGAACACGATCGCTTCGAGCTTTGGCGGTTTGACATCTTCAGCCCCAACTCACAGGTACTTAATAATTACCAGCAATTGCAGCTGCAAAAAATATTGTTGGGTCTATATTGACATAAAACGGGCACATAATAATATAATATTTTGCATCTTTACCGGCTATATGTATTATATATTTTTATACCTTTAAGTTATTTGTATAGATAATGATTATAATTTTAAATTTATAATACATTATGTTTTCATATTTATTGACTACATACACGTTGTAATAATATATGTGCAGATATATTATAAGTACACGGATCTATTCAAAATACTAAAATAATATATTATTTTAATATATATTAACATCGCCTAGATACTTTTTTCATTCTTTCTTCTAAGCCGTGAAATTGTAAACTTGATCGAAGACAGAGGTCTAATGTCAGATCGATAATTATGTATGTCACAAACAACATTATAATAATACAGTATAAGTAATTCGTACATTACAGAATATTATGCCATCTACAAATGTGAAAATTATTTTTTTTTTTTTTACAGGTTTGTATTTCAACAGTTGGGAATGTTGGATAAATTAAACATGGTAAGCATTAATTTATTAAACTGTGAAAATGTATTCGATTCCGTCCATCATCTGCGTATATAATACAATTAAATAACATCACTCCTATCTATACTTATTTTTTTATTGATTCGTTTTCGATTTTTTAGTTACCCGAGAATAAAGCATTGCAAGGTCTGACTTTGGGGATAATTAAAGCTTGGGAACTATTCGATGAAAAAGAGTAAGTATATTTATAGGTATAATTTATCTAAAAATCAATATATTTTGAGCTTGGTTTAAATTGATTTAAATTTTTTTACACAAATTGTGCAGGTGACAAAAAAATAACAATAATAATATAATAATTATATATATTTTTTAAATGTTTCAGTTCAGTTATCTTAGTGATCATTGAAAATCAGCCGATGAACATCTGCGACCAACGTTTTCACCAATTCGAAATTGCTCGTCAAAAACCAGAAATCAAAGTTATCGTCAAGACGCTGACCCAAATGTTCAATGAAGCGAAACTATCTAATTCCAAAGACCTATTAGTGTAATTTGATAAAAAATTATATAGACCTATTAATCAAAAAACGTCCATAGGTTAATATATAATAATAATAAACATTTTATTTTTAGCCAAGGGAAAAAAGTTGCCGTTGTTTACTATAGGGCCGGTTATTCGCCTAATCATTATTTTGGCGAGGCCGAATGGTCGGCACGCTTGATGATTGAACGTTCGACGGCTATCAAATGCCCAAATATTCAATATCATTTGGCGGGAACTAAAAAAGTACGTTAATAAAATGTGATTCTGAAAAAAAAATCTTTTTGAAAAAGGTTGTAGTCATCAAATCTAGAATTATAGAATGATTTAAATAATAACAAACACTCACAAAGTTGGTAGCTTGCTATTATTTTTGTGTAAATAAAATAATAATAAAATTATGTGTCAAATGCTGCCATATATTGTAAGCACTTTATGTCATGTATAAAATAATATTGATTCATGTAGGTATATTGTATATTTCAGGTACAACAAGCTTTGGCAACCCCGGGAACACTAGAACGTTTTGTTAAAGACCCCCAAAAAGTTGCTGAAATCCGGAAAGTGTTCACGGGATTGTATTCCCTCGATTTGGTGAGTGACGATTGTTGTTTGTAGGACACTTCAAATAAGTGAATACATTATTTTCATTTCATACTTTTAGGATGAAAATGGAGATAAAGCCGTCAAAATGGCTTTAGATGCACCAGATCGGTTTGTGTTGAAACCTCAAAGAGAAGGCGGAGGCAATAATTTGTACGGAGAAGATATCAGAAAAGTAAAAATATTATATTGTAATAATTAATAAATACTTAAGTACTTGCATTATGTGTATAATTTATAGAAACTCATGAGCTGCACGGAGAATAAAGAACGATCAGCTTGGATTCTGATGGATAAAATAAATCCTCCTGTTCAACAAAATTACCTAATAAGACCTAATCAGGATTATGAGAAAAACTCTGCATTGTGCGATGTTGTATCCGAGATGGGTATTTTTGGTATTATATTATGGTGTGTAGTTTTCTTTTATATATTTTGTATAATTTAGTATATATGAAGTACTCATTGTATGAAGAAAAGGGATTATTAGCTTTAAGCTGTATAGCTGTTTTATAAGTAAAATATATTTTAACATATATTACAATATTACACGATAAGTAGGTATGATTAATTAAGGTTAAAAAAATAAAAAATTAACCTATATTAAATAAATACTACCTATACAAAGATTATAGATAAAATAAATTTTACCATTATTGTGAAGAAATATGGTTTAAATCAAATAAATTCATTGAAAGAAACAGACACTTTATTTATTTTATTAAAAGAAAATAATAACTGAAACGCAATTAACAAATTTTAAATTTGAATTTAGACTATAGATTCATATAATATGTAAGTATCTAGTGATCAAAAATAATAAGTAGGTATCAATCAATAAAACACAAAATAAAATTAAAACAAAGTATAAGTATATAATACAATAACTGAATAACTTCTTTATTATTAATACAGCTGTTACTAAAAAATAATAATCTGATTATTGTATTGAATTTTAGTTATAATTGTAATAATTCCATATCTAGTCTTTGTAATCAGTGTCGGCCCGGCCGTATTTGTGTCTAGGGGCCCCTATAATACTATGAAATACATGAATATTGGATATTGAATAGTATTAATTTTTTTATATATTATACCAACTTTTGGTGAATGGGTACTAAAATTGGTAATGTAACGTAGGTACATACTAGAATTAATGAAGTACTGTAATATAATTATATAAATAAAATAATAATAAGCAACAAGATAATCTGATTATCAAGTTGATACGTTTAAAATCAGTATATTATTATAATTATCAATGTGTATACTGTATTATACATTTATACTCGTAAACCAAAAATTATTGTATTATGTTCTATATTCGTTTGTGGTATTAAGCGTACGGCATAATAATACTGTATATAAAATTAATGCTTCTATAGTCTAAATTAAGAATATTGATTACTGAATAATATATGTAGGTACACATATTTTTTGTATGTTTGATAAAATATTGGGTGGTAGAATAAAAATCTCTGTTCCTTATATTAAAATAGCTTGCCTCGCCATATTACTAAAAAGATTTAAATTGGCTAGATCCTAAAACATTTTCTCTTATTGATGAACTTGAACAATTTCCCAAAGACTCATTGAACACAATATGTAATTTAACAAATTTAAACCAAGATATCATTGCAATTGAGTTAAAGCAATTATGGGCAATTTAACAATTTTATACCAAATGTATCTGAAAATGATTTTCATAATAATAAATCTAAATCTGTTAACATACATTTTGATGAAGATGAAGATATTAAAGTTAAACCCACCGAACAAATTAAATGTAACAAATGCACTTACTGTGCATTCATTTTGCTCCAAGAGTTATATCAATCTAATTTATTTTGTGATTTGTTCATATTATATAAATTTGTGTTGTTATTACTATCAACACAGACTACCTGTGAAAGGATATTTTCTAAACTAAAAATAATTAAAACTAAACTTAGGTCTTCTTTACACCAAGAACATCTTAATCCATTGATGGTAATATCCATCAAAAAAAGATATTTTTATTGACTCAGATAAATTAATTGATACAATTGCTAACTCATCTAATCAACTAAAAATATGACTGATGTAAAGAAGATTAATTATACAATTTAAATTGCATTAAAAATATTAAGGTTTATTATATTATAATTTATAAGGTATTCCGTATTATTTATATTGTATATAATATTTTAGAATAATAAATAATTAGTCTAACATAATTGTTTGTTTATTTTAAATAAGGTACCTTTAAAAAATTATAAAATTTTAAGCTATTACCTATAGGTAAGTACATTTATCAATTCATAAAATAACATTTTTGGGGGCCCTTTTGAGAATTGCATCCGGGGCCCATTAGGTGGTACCAGGCCGACACTATTTGTAATATAAGTTTTACCGAATTCCAAGTATAAGGGAAAAGGGATCTTAGCTAACATACTACTCTGGTTCTGATGATTGTACTTTTTTTTTTTTTTTTGTTTCAGTGACGGTGATGAAATATTGATAAACAAACAAGTAGGACACATGATGCGTACAAAACTGACATCATGCAATGAAGGCGGTGTTCACGCTGGTGATGGTGTTTTGGACAGCCCATTCCTTATTGATGATTAACTGAACAAAAGTTTGAAGTTACGAGAGAATCGGAACTAACAAAATTAAAAATCTTATTACTGTTATATTTTTATTATTATATGCTTATTTTGTGCAAATGTTACCAAATATTAATTTCTTTGTGAAATATTAAATTTAAATATTTATTAATTTTACAATAAACTAAATAATTATAATGTTTATAGTGTACATACAAGTAGAATACACTATTGTGTTAGCCAAAACAAAAATTCAAGGCATGGTATCAATATTTTATATTTATGGTTTTAATATAAAAAAAAATAATTTTATTTCTAAATTTATTTTTATAATTATTATGATAAATACGAATGTAATGTCTATTTATTTTCTATTTCTGAACCATTTACAAAATAGCAAATTTGTGTTCTGCATAACCAACCTTGTATTGTTAACTTTAATATTTCAACAAATTGATTCAGTATCAAACTTAATGTTAAGAACATTGTTTATACATTTTAATGTCATAATAGAAAAGAGGAGGTATAAGAGTTTCAACTGATAAATAGGTAATAATTTGGTGGACTTATTCGCATATTGGTAACCTTCTACATTACAGTAACCAAGAATCCAAGTTAATGTAATGCTTTTTTCCAGATAGTTGTATCCTAATCTGGGCATTCTAGATTTTTCTAACAATTTCAGAAGAACTGAAAATTTCAAAAACTTTTGAGACTAGATAGTCAGTCACTGAATTTTATGTCGTTCTTAAAATTGAATTGTAGAAATATGTACTCTATACCTTTAAAATACCTTAAAGCATCTGTTGTGTAAATGGAATATTTGTTTAAAAATGTCTGGTGGTTTAAATTTTTAGCCATCTTCACAAATGACCATCATCCAAATATAGTTTTCAGTAGTGGGCGCATCCATGTCTATACAATATAGTTGAATGATTGAGAGATTTATTCTTGTAGATTACTTTAATAGTTAGGGTCCTTAGATATATTTAAGAACCGAGAAAAATATCAAGATCAATGTTTTTGGTAGTGTGGTATAATAGATATAAAATGATTTCTGTCTAAATATATTTTATAGTCTATATTTTTTATACATGTCAGGTCTTGTAGATATCTTGTCATTATTTCTTTTTTTTTGGATGTATGTTTTGCCCATATATATAGCTAAGGAGAGAAAACTTGCAAATTGTAATAATTAAAACGCTCTTGATAGAATTGGAGAAGAATACATAATAGAGAGTTGAAATCAATTTATATAAATTTCCGTATTTTAAATGAGGTTATTAGTGGAGAATATGGAGACACCATACTTCATTTCGGAGATGATAAAAGCTTTCCGAATTTTCAAAAAGGTGCGAGATTAAACATTCCACTAATGATCACTTTGGATCATATTGACCCTGAGGAATAAAATTCTTTTAGAACATAGTTTTCTCGGTTAAATGTATATTAGAAGATTTTTTTTTTTTTACTCACAAAGTACAGTTCCTAAGAAAGTTCGTTTGAAGTTCAGTATGTTTCCACTAACAATATTATTATGTAGAGTTTATAGTTTCTTCTAACTTGGTTTCCATACCAATTTTATGTTTTTGCAATATAAAAACTGATCACCCTTAAACTTATAAGTATTTTATTTTATATGGTTTTAAGGTTGTTAAATTTGCTTCTATTGCTTCATTTTTTGGAAACCATTTTTATGGGAATGAAGGGATTGGAGTTTTCAATAAATTGTATTAGGGTTAGGCTCGATCTAAGTAGTACTGGGAGTAATGAAATTCCTACTAAGTAATAGGACAATTTTCGTGAATCATCAAGGGAAAAGAGGTACGCTGAAATTTTATATCATAACTACCTATATATAACTCATATCTTAGTCCAGCGAAAATTTTATGAACTATACTTTTTAAAATTTTTTTTTTTTTTGAGTCATACAATCTGCACATTTTTAGTATTATAAGCCAAGTGAGGTTGAGAAGGAATAAATAGAAAAACGCGTGTGCCCACTGGCGAAACTCCACTCGGAGAAACATATTAAGAATTTAGCTGATGAGTAGGTTTCGATACCATTTTCTTTTTAGTCATTTAGGGGGTTTCCAGGCATTGGGTTGAAAAGATTTTTCTCTAGAAGGTTTGGATGATTAGAAAGTGAGTTTTGGTAGCGTTTATAGGATTTAGAGGTGGTTTCAATAACTGATTGTATTTTCATATCAGTGTAGAGTGTTTGGTTTGAAACATGGAAGGGAGTATTTTTAATTCGGCTTAAGGTTTTGTTTTTGAAAATATGAATTTTTTTAATATTTGATTTTTTTCCGAGCCCCATTTTTGGACGCCGTATGTACAAATGGGTTTTTAGGAAAGTTTGGTATAGAATCAATTTAGTGATAAGTGGGAGTTTTAATTTTGGGTTTAAGAAATAGTTGAGGGAACCACAACGAGAATTCAGTTTGAGTTTGATTGCATGTATGTGGTGGTTCAAATCGTTCAATGTTAGTTTTATCAAAGTGAACTCCCCAAGTATTTAGTGGTTATTGAGGTAGAAATTTCGATATTATTGAAGGAAACGCGAGGGCAAATACCTTGTTGTAGAGCGAATGTGATATGGCAAGATTTGGTTTCGTTTATTTTTACCTTCCAGTTTTTGCATTATGATTCAATTGTAGTGACGTGGGCTTGAAGCCTACTTGAAGCAGTGAAATGATTTTCATGAGTAGATATGATCGCTTTAGCGTCGGCATATTCTGTGATGAAGGTGTTAATGGAAGTGGTTTGATCTGCTATAAATATGTTGAATAGGAGAGGGGCTATGATTGCGCCTTGAAGGGGAACTCTGGATTGAATTTTGGAGGGGGCAGAAAAGGAAGATAGCAAACTGACGATCTTCAATGCAGGATTACATACATAATAGAAGTATTCTATTATCTATGACTATGAGGATTTGAGGATTAAGTAGAAGGTGGGAGTTAGAATTTTCTTTATTTTGTAAAGGAAACCATTATACAAAACACGATCTAAGGTCTGTGCGACATCTAGAAACGTTGCAGTAGATACCTACCTACAGAATTGTTTTTTTTTTATGTGTGGGAGCTATTGCGTCTGTTATTCTGTTTGTTTGATGAATTGTGGAGTGGCGATTTCGTCTGAAGCTGAATTGAGTGTTAAAGGTAATTTTTCCTATCTTATAATAGGATTTATTCTGCTGAGGATCAAATTTTCAAAGACTTTCGAAAATAATGGGAGGAAGTTTATTAGTCTTTATGGTGAAGACAATTTGGGAGGTTTACCATGTTTTGGGATTACTATAAGAATTGAGAATTTCCATTGCTTCAGAAAATAAGCAAGACAGAGAGTTGTGTTTTAAATGTAAAGGAGAAGTATTTTGGTTTTTTTTTCGGTATAATCATTTAGTAATTTTGAAATTCGGTGATTTCTTTTTTGGGAAAGTTACAATGTAGTGCTGGACTTCAGCTGGAGAGAAAGCTTTGAATGCAAGGAGGAGCATAAAGAGATTTCTCTATATTTTTATAAAAGTTGGAAAAGCCTAAAGAGGCATATGTACCTTGAAAAACATCATTTAGGTGGGTTTTGAATATTTCTGTTTTGTCTAGCTCATATATTGCCCATGAAGTATCCATTTTTTTTTTTTTTTTTAATAGAAGAGAACTAAGGTTATTTGTTACTTTCCAAAGTGAACCGTCCTGATACCTTAGGAAGGTTTATGAGTTATGAAGTTGGACTGTTGGAGAATGAGTCAAGTCTTATTTGAAGAGTAGCCATTTTAAAATAACAGTAAGGAAAAAATGGCCCCGGAAAAAACCCAAACTAAAAAACACCCTGGAAAGGTTAGGTTAAGTTAAAAAAAAAAATCCAAGAAAATAAAAGTGCGAGCATTGTAATATTTTATAGAATGTTTTATACAAATATTCTGTTAATGATAAATCATTAAACAACTACCAATTTCTAAAAGTAAATAAGAGTAAATTTCTTATATGAAAAAGGAAAGGTGGGCAATGTAATGAAAATAATTATCTGTAGCTAGTTAAGTTAATTCAATTAAATTTCCTTCGGTTAAAGTTAAAAAAATTAACTAGATAAGTTAATTTTTTTTCAAGACATAAATATTGCACTAGTATTTTGATTTGTACAAACATTTACCAAGATGCTTAGCAGTGTTAACATAAAACTTAAAATTATTATTATAGCACATACTACATTATTATTAGAAACTTGTAGGCTACATCTATACAAAAAAAAAAAAATTAATTAACTGTATGTATGATAATTAACTATAAAAAGCTAAGTTAAAACAATACAAAATTTAACTTAATAAGTTAAAAACAAAAATAACTAACTAGTTAAGTTAAAAAGTTTAGAAAAATTACTTTTTAACAAGTTAATGCCGCCATTGCTAAAAATTATGTATGTATATGTATAATTTAATGAAGTATGTACCTATATATTTTACTACTATGTATATTATTTAAAATATATATCTATAAACAAATGTAAATATATTAGGTATAATAACATATTAATACATTTATTTATTTGTTTGGCCTGCTTTTCCGTTGCCATTTTTTCCGCCTTCGATATAAAATATAACAACTTTAAAATGTTCATAGGTAACTCACTTTAAAATTATAACATCAATAAAAGCATAATCATAGATATTTCCTAGATAATATAGTTACCTTTAAATTTGATAGTATGTAAGTTTACTTTAAAATTAAAGCTAACATCACAAAATATGTACTGCTAAACACAAATTTGTTATGATGTACGTTAGTAAGACAAAGACAACACATGTGGGTATAACGTCCTCAAGGACAAGTATAAAATGTCATCAAATGGTTTAATTTACTTTATTTATAACTTTGAACATAATAATAATATTCTATGTTTTTCATTATTCATTTCTCATTATTTTACTGTAACAGTGTAACTTATAGGTGTGTATTTATTTTTTGTTTTTGACTATCTGAATTTTTGATGATTTTTATTATCCATCGCCCAAATTAAAAATTTTACATCTTTACTTAGATACATAAAACAAAGAAAGTTCTTAGAATTTTAGGAATATTATGATTTATCATCAGGATAAGAATAAATATGGTAATACTCTGAGATTTTTTTAAAAACTATAAAAAGTGTAAATAAGAAAAAGTAAATATATAAAAAGTAAGCAATTATTGTGGTTGCGTTTACATTGCTTAAATGTAATTACTGATGAACGTAAAACTAATGTAATTTTATTTGATGGATATAATTTTGGCTACAGCTACATTATTTGTACAACTTCATCTTTGGTACTATTCACCAACAGAAAATAATTGACATTCCAGGTACTTTCTTTATTTTATGTAATTTATGTTACTGTATGTCATAAAATAGATAAAAATAAACTGATTATGAAATATTACATTTTAAACTACTAAAATAATGTTTTAAACCACTGTGGTATTGGCATTAAATAATAAAATATATATTATAATGCTGTGGGTCTGTATTTCATTATTATTATGATATTTTATAAGCAATTGGAATAAAAATTATCAACAACTTTGCCAAAAATACCAAATTGCAATTAGGTTAGGCTATTTAATAAAGGTTTCTTATAAATAGATATATAGTTCTTAAATATTTCAAAAATATTTTAGTACAATTTTATTTATTAACTTTTGACAGTTTTTTTAATTTTATATTCTAATGGTAGGTATTTATAAATTCCTAAATATATTACATGTTATAAATTTTAAATATTTTTTTGTTTAAAAATTGAATTCTAGATGAGGTAGTTAATAAGATTAGTATAAGTATTTGAAGCTTTGGTGAATGGGGTGAATGGAGAAATAGACCAACATTTTTAGGGTTATTCCTCTTCCACACTATTTCTATCTTCTAAATTTTTAATAATTATAAATCTTAACTCATAAATTACTCATTTGATTTTCTATTTTTATTTATTTAAATATTCTTTTCTTTGCTTCACTATATGAAATTAAAAATGTATGTTGTCATACAAAAAAATAAAAACTAGAAAAATTATAACCATAAAAAATATACTTTCAAAAATGTTAATACATTTTGAAATAATGAGTGTTGTTCGATAAAAATATCTCCTTTTATAACGTTAAACGTAAATATTATATACTATTATAATAAATCTGATAAAAATAATTCAAACTACTGTATTATTAATAATAGTAAAAATTATTATGGAGAATTAATTAAATATACTATTAAGCAATACCACTGACAGTCTTACACAATAATTTGTCATTGAATTTATGAATTCATATTATCAAAAACTTTTAATAATGACCTACTAAATGACAAAGTACACTCCACGTCTTACCTACTTGCCCACTTTTCAATTGATTCTAAAATATTGTAGTAAAAAATAAATTATAATGATTTAAATACAAGTTCAATCAAAAATACTTTTTATTTTAAGAAAATAATTTATTTTAAACATAAGTTTACTTATAACTTATTCAGTATTAAACCCTTAATCTAAACTAATTATAAATGTAATAAATAAAAAGTAAAAGGTATTCTTTCTAATATTTCAACTTAAAATTTTTACAAAAATATGATTAGAATCATTTTAATTAAAACAAACAGTGCTCTACATTTCATATTTTACATTTTATCAAACAACACATTACACAAAATTTTTAAGTGTAATATCTGGTTTAATTAATATAAAATCACAATGTCATATCAATTTTAGGTTTTATTTTTGAATACTTATTCATAGATCTTGTTTCAACTACTATATTTTAAATACCTTTTGATATTATTTAAAATTTAGTTGGTGATTTAACAATCAGACGAATACAGATCAGAATACAAGGCATATTTCAAGGTGGTAAAATTATATATGTAAAAATCATGTGATATTTGTGTTTAACATATAAGTCTGACACCAAAATTTCAATTAAGAATAAATTACTTAGAAAATTGTTGTTGAAAACTTTAAGTTTTAAAAAAATAAAATCGAAAATATTAACAAAATAAATAAGTATTAACAGTTTATCAGTAGGTATATAACAATTAAAATATACAGTTTAGCTTAAAAACTAACTTAGGTCACTTATTTAGTTCAACTAAAATTATTATTACGAGTTGTTCTCCTGCGTTTGGGTTCAATAACATCATCATCTTCTTCTCTCTGTAAAAAAATCAAAATCATTATAGTAAAAATGTTGTGTTTGTTTATTAAATTTTCACTTACTTCAACAGACATGTCTAACATAGTAGAATCTTGAATGTCATTATTCTAAAATAAAAAAATCAAATCATAATCAGTTTATAAAGGAAACACGAGCAACATTTTAATACATCTTGCTGTCTGTAAAATAAGCATAATTGCTTATTGGTCAACTAGCAGTTTAAGACATCTAGTGTATTCTAACTGGGAAAGGTATACAACAAAAGACTTTTAAAGTCTGAATGTCCTCTTTGTTCTACTGAAACACAAATAACTAGTTGGTACTAAATAAGAGAACAACGCATTGGCACATCCAAATGAACTACCTAGGCCCTGGCTAGGTCTTATATTTTGCTCTGCCATTGGTCACCCTTTCTATCGTGTGAGAGTTTCGACTGTTTTTTGTGAGCTGCCTGTTGTGCTCTTATTTAGTACAGATTATAATTTTGAATGTATTTACTGAAATATTATGTAAAACATTTAATAGTATCTTTATCTTCTTTATAAAATAAAGTTAACATTTGAAAGTATATATTTTTAAGAAAATGTAAAATAGAAATACTAATTTTTTTTTATTGAATTTTGAAAAAGATAAAACTAGTATAAACAACTTTTTAAATAAAATAATCTTGGTTTAAATTTATTTTGAAAAACATAGTCAGAAGTATGTATTTAATTTTTCAATTAAATGTAAAAATACTATAATTTTTTTATCTTAATATAGATTATAGGAAATACCTACCACTTCACCAAAAATAATAATTCTAATTTATCTACAGTATCTTTATTCTTCTAAAATACAAATATAAATAAAAAACTAAAAATAAAATAAAAAAGCCCAAATAAAAAATTACAGCCCAGGCATTTCATTTGCTAGGTCAATACTGTTATAACTTAATAAGTTATAACAGTATCACCTATCAAAAACATAAATATAGACTTCAGACGTCCTAAGGATTAACAATCAAGTTTACGAGGTCCCAATTTTCATGTCATTTAAATTTTCTTTAAAAGGAAAAGGATAAGCTCACAAAGATGGTTTGATATATCTACTATTTCTGTTTTTGGGTCACATCTTAGCATGTGCTGGTAAAAAGAGAACAGTAATTACTTATTACTATAAGCGCAACTAGGGAGGGGGCTGGAGGGTTAAAAATTCTAATAGCCCCTCCAAAATAAATTATTCAATTGATTCCTAAAACATTAATAAACCTTTAAAAATTCAGCTGTATTTCCCTTTTTTTATTTTTTTTTGAAAAGTTTTTAAAGTTTATAATTATTTTATATTGCCTACTTTTCTATATTTGTTTTATTTGAAATTAATAAATGTGATCTTAAAAATGAAAAACTGTCTTTAAAAATTCATACTGCAATAATGAAAAAACAGATAATTTCAGTCTCATTCAGGAAAATTTATCTAAAAAAGTATTCCCAAAGTTTTATGAGATGGTTCAAGTTGCCAATATATTACCAATTATAAAAAAAAATCTGAGATCATTTAGGAACAATCCACAGCCATCAACAAAAGCAAAATTAATTTTATATAATATGTCAATATCTAATTTACGATGCATATAAAATATATTAGTAAAAGTAAATGTTGGTATTAATAGTGTTTAAGTTTAAGATGGTGGGTTGGGGGGGAGCTATGCTCCCACTGGGTACTTTTGGTATAATTTTGAGGTGAGGCTATAGCCCCCATCCTAAGATTTTGTGAGAGTTGTGCCACTGTTTACTACCAATATTACTATAGGTTAGGTCAGTGTTTCCCAACTGATGTTCCGCGGAACCTAAAG
>VUJU01004215.1:0-20047 GCA_009835225.1 Aphis craccivora
GTGATCTCTCACTATCGTTTATAAATGAGTGCTTGACGTCTGCAGTTGGACCAGGTTGATCGAAAAGGATTAGGTTTTTAAAAGTGAGACAAAGACACAATGTTAATAGAAATGTTTATTAAAGTTAAAGTTAAAACTTATTATAAAAATGTGTATACATTTGAGAACAACACGTTAAGTAACTGCCTGAGAAAATAGTTAATCTAAGACTTGGTCACTTGGACATAGACTAGTGCTATATAGATGTAAAACTAATTCTAATATTCTAAGACGGACAGAGATCCGTATTTATATGGTTCTCTGTATCCCCCGGTTGTACAAGATAGAGACTAGGAGATGGACAAAAAGGAGAGTCAGTGATTGTTGTTATTGTTACGGACCTATACTGTCCTTACAAATTATTTTATACGCATAGGATCGTACAATGTCAACTTTTCATAACTTATAATTAATACTACAGGTATACGAGTACAGGACACAAGTGTGGAATATTATATTAGTATATTAATTTAACAATTAAAGTAAAACCACACGTCTCTTTACAAAAAGTCAAAACTCGTTGTCACTGCGATTCGATAAGAATCATGGGTAAGAATACACAAGCAGTCTTTTCGGACCCCTCGTATGACGGAGTCACCTCCCACTCCTTGTATGAAATCATATATAAAGGGAGACCGAGACACAAGAGCTCGACAGACGGTTAAATGTAGTAGACGGTTAGGGATATCTATGACACTCAAGTCTTGATATCAGTATTTCAGAGGTCGGTCGTAACACCATTCACCATCTTATTATATATATATATAAATTAATCTTAAGCTTTAATAACTGTATTCGTGCAAGAATTATTTTAAATAAACGTTAACTTATACTTGAACAACACGACGTATTCATTTTGTACGTTGATGCATAAATCGACCTAGTCGGGACGCAACATTATTGTAGTTGCCAAAAGTGGTTCTGCCCCAAAAGCTAATAAATCATAGACCTGACTTGTTGTTGTGCTATTACCCCAAGGCGTACACATTTAGGATTTATGCGTACGGCTTGCTTGTCAAATCGAAAGGTTGTTTGTGATTGTTTTTCACATACTCCTTGATTCTTGGAAATCGCCAGTAAAATTTATTACGTATAATTATCGACTGTTAACCGATAGTTCTAAGAATTTGATAATTAAGTATTTATTTACAGTATTTATTTACATCATGCGAAGACCATGTAAATTAACAAATAGAGAAAATAGTGAAACGACTTCATCGGTTTACTAAAATGGTATCGCAAAATAAAAACCTCGGAAATTTAGTCCCCCAAAAAATAACCTCATATTAGATGTTGAAAAATTAAAAAAAAGATTGTCAAGTGGGGACAATGATAAATAATATTTTAATTATTACAAAGATGTGTATTTCTACCATATTATATTATTGAAAATTGATATAAAATTTGGATTCAATGATATAAAGTATTGACAGTATTGTGTAGGTACTTTGAAAACGATTCAGACCGATGATGGTATGTGTGTCATATCGATCACGATTAATATTTAATAAATAGTAAATACAGACATATTAAAATAGTTAAGAAAGGTACATACTGATAACTATATCTTCAGTGTTAAAATAATATTGTTATATAAATTTTTATTATTTATTATTTTTTTTTATTTTTTTTGTTTTAAAACTATATACATAGACTGACACTGAAATTTTGTGAATATATGTGTTAGGTAGGTACACATCATTTTTATTATAGGGTTATATTTTCTTCTGTTTTTTTTTTTTGGAGGGGGTATGACTAAATTTCCGGGATTATTTTTACCGAGGTTATTTATTAGAAGAATCTATATTTATACTTAGATAACTAATAAAGCTACGCCATATAGATTGAAATTTACATAGTTAGTGACACAAGTGACAGGCCGTTCGTAATGTCAATTCAAATAATATGTATTGTCATATACATAATAATATATACATATTATATAATATTTATATTTATTTATTTAATCAAAGATAATTTATTATTTGTATATATTATGCATAGTGAATACATCCTGTAGTGACTCCAGGTTCTTATACTACGCTTAATAAAAACCACTGAGAAAGCTTGTCGGTCTCATGTTTGGATCTGAGGAGTCTGGGTTGAATGTGAATATCGTGAACAGTAGTCGTAGAGTAAAAAGACAAGTAAGACAAGTAGTGGTTTATTAAATATAATAATATAATATTTTATATTTTAAATATTTTATAAAATTTGTGGACAGAGTCAAATAACTCTGTCCGAGTTAATTTAATACTTGAACCTAGACTTAAATAACAAGCGGCGTGTAAGGTGCGACTCACTAACTCGACTAAATCCGGTGATTTGAGAGCTCAGACTAATTTTAATTGTACATTTAATTGGTACAGCGTATCAAGACCTGTATAATATAATACTGAGTCTCGGCTGGACGGATTACGAATACATGATTGAGATTTAAGGTAATGGAAAGAAACCGAAAATATGTTGTCGGAAAATATCCTTCAATTATTCCTATTATTATTAATGGAACATAATATTAAAAATATTTGATATTTATATTCTAATAATAGTTTTTTAGAACCGTTTGGTGACTTCAGGCAAAGCCTACACTTTCAAATTTCAATTAGGTATAAAATGATACAATACTGAATTTATATTATAAATGAATTTGTTTAGGTTCGGCAACAACACGAACACATTAATTCATAGTAAAATATAATAGCGCAGAGCTTCCCAAACTTCTTATAATATGACCTATTTTAGTATTTTTTTTAATTTTGACGATTCACCACCCACAACGACATCAATGACCTTTTTTTTTTTATTTCGGAGATCAGTAGTTTAGTGTTTACAACAAAAATTAAAGATACGTATTAAAATAGTTAATTTTATTTTTACATTATTTTATTAAGGAAGTTTTAAAATTATTTATTTAGTTAGCAAAACAAAATAGTTATACTTAAATATTATATAAAATTAAAAATATAGGTATTTAAATTATAATTTGAAGCATGTAATTTTTCCTATTGTTATCAGTGCATTATTGATATCCACTTCAACAATGGTCAACTTGAGACGCATTGAGTTTGACAATATCAATTTGTTTCGTAAACTCATAGTTGTCACACTTCCATATTACGATTTATGAAAAAACTGAATTTGAACATCAATGAAAAAAAATAAAAACACGAAATTATAGAAACACATTAAAAATATATAATATATAACGTGATCCACTAAAACTATATAATAATCGTAACCCACTGTTGTTTGGCAACTTCTGTAATAATGTATTACCAATTTACAACACTATTTTACTACATTCCTATATTAATGTAAACATTGCTACGTACTCTGATATCTTATATACCAAATAGAGTACAAAGGTACTGCGTCGTAGGCTTTAATGACCAAATACTAGGGAAATGATAGATAACGATCAAACGTGAGTCGGAAAGCGTAGAGAAGAATTATACATTGTAGTGTTGGTTCATTTCCCTACGAAATCTACGCTCGAACATATTATTATTTAAAACTAAAAAATTAATTTTAGGCCTATATAATCAACGGCGGTGGTGAAATAACATTTGGGTGAAACCCAAAATTGGGTCGCAATTATATTTTTGATGGGTCGCGCTCTATTTTTATATTAAAAATAAAAATAATATTATATATTGACAAATATAGCGTGAGAACTTGATGACCAACAGAGACATTTCGATAGCACAAGGGGGGGGGGGCAGAGCATATATTAAGAGGATCTGAGATAGACCTCCTACAGATATAGTTCCTTACAGTTAGAACGAGCACCTTCACTTCAGTCTGTGTAACAAATCTGTCTTGGGGACTTGAATATATTTTCAATTGCCTAAACCAGAGGTTCCCAAACTGTGCGCCGCGGTGCCCTGGTGCGCCGTAATGTGTAGTCAGGGGAGCCGCGGCTCATTCATTATCTATTGAAAATTAAACATGTTTGTTATTTTAACTATTTTATTTTAAAAATGTCGTAAAAATTTATTAAGGGTGCCATGAGCAAACTTCAGTTCTAAAAGGGCGCCACGAGTAGGAAAAGTTTGGGAACCGCCTCTGGCCTAAACACTTAGTTATTTTTTCGATTTAAAAAACACAAAAATATTTTCGATAATAAATACACTTCGAAATATTTTATGAATTTAATTTACTACCTCATTCCACTTCAGCATCAACAAATAGTTGGTCACACACTCACACGTGAACTACCTACTACAACGTACACATAAGGATTTAATATAATAATAAATTATCTTACTCTGATTCGACTGATTCAACTGTTGACATTTATACAGCTATGAATGTATGATGAGTGATGACTGCGTAGTGATCGTTGTGTAGGACACTGCTGTAGTGACCACTGTAGTAAACCGACGTTTTTAGCATAAAAACGTAGTTCTAAAGTCCAGTGGCCTAGAACTATATCACGCCACCGAGTCGGACCACTGATGCTGCCTTCGGATTGGAATAGGCACATCACGCTATTTCATTGACGTAAATTATCCTTTCCTCCATCACGGCATGTCCCATATAAATAGGAGTCCTCATCATAGATTTAATTAGAGTTAGTTAAGAGTTAGTTAGACTTAGTCAGTGTTGTCATTTGCTCTCCGGTAGTTAAGTACTTGTGCTTACGCTATGGAAAGTTTTTCATTTATTGTTTAACAAGTTAATAAAAGTCTTAATTATCTTATTAATCTATTGTTTAACTTATATACCTCATCTCTCCAACCTACGACGGAACGTGCATTCGTCGTTAAAGAAGCGTGCAGCAACCACCACTGTTTACTACACCACTATGCGCTCTCATCACTTGGTTGCTGACTGCTACACATTTTATTTTACGATGCAGGCAAGTTGCGATGTTGGTACGTTGAAGGTTGAGGTTTGATTAAGTTATGTTATTCAGATGTACCTAAATGTTAAAAAAAAAGTGTTTATTAAAATTAACTCGTAAAGTATAATGAAATTTGTCAACAACTTACGTAAGTAGTTTACCGGAAAAAAAATATTAGTCTATAATAATTAGAAGAGGTACTCGTATAGGCGGCGATGCGGCTGTAACTAAGTCCGCGACCCATATAATTACTTGTTGGGATGACTGTCAAACAATCTCTGAAGCTCTCTATAACAGAGGCTCCTATTTATATGGAACATGCTGTGATTAAGGAGAGAATAAATTACGTCAATAATACGGATTCTGTTGTGGTGCTAGCCAATGAATAAATAGTCTTATCCATTGATGAGGTCATTTGATATTACTTTATAGTTGTACTTTGGAACCTCATTTTTAAGTGCAAAACGTGGGTTTACTACACTACGATTGTTATACCACATTAATTATTTTACGACATAACACGTTGTCGATAGGCTTGAGCCACTTGAGGTGGTAGTGAGAAAGCCTATAAAATGAATAAAACACTTTTACATTTTGTAGTATGATACTATGATTACCTAAGTTATAATAATTTACTCCAAAACAAAACAATAAGTATAAAATAAAAAAGCTATAACTGCTTTGTAAAAGTTATTAGTAGATACTGCCATACTGGAAATAACTATAATAATAGTTTTCTTGGCGATGTCACTGTAGGTTCGGCTGTGACAAAGTCCCCAATTATGAGTTAGAGTCTTATAAAAACTAAAAAGGTCGAATAACTAATCTAGAACTGTGGTTTCCTTCTACCTTTTGACTAAAACTAGTAACTCTACTCGGGTCCTATCAATGACGAATGATGGTATCTGCTTATTAGGCTGATTGTAAAATTCAATTATTATGTGAATTAGAAAAAACAACTCATTTTTTTCACCTTTAACCAGCTAGGCTTTCCGTGTCATAGGTATGTACAATACTACAATGTACATCATGTACATATTAATAACTAGTTTATAAATTATCATAAAATTATACTACTTGTATTATTTATCATTTATCCTACATCAAAATTTATATTTAATACATATTTATAACAATGTTTTTAGAATTACTATTTACTACATGACCGAAGGGAAAAAATATGTAGGTTTGATATTGATATATTTGTTATTGAGTATTAGATAAGAATACAATTTATATTATATTAAGAAGTACCATTGATTTTAAAATCAATGGAAGTACTCAAAAATAAACCATTACAATAAATAAATGGATGGACGTCATCCAAACCGAGAGAATAATTAATGTATACCTACCTACAATAGTGTACTCTCGATTATCCACGGAATAGGGTAGCTTGGCATCATGGATAAGGGAGTTCCAGGGATAATCCGTAAAATTAAAATTCAAACAAAATGTTATAATTATATATAAATGTGTTATTAAAAAAAAAATTAAATCGTGTAATTTTAAATAGTATTTAAGGAAATTTATATTAGAGCATGTTTTATCTTTATTTAAACATTCATATATTATAATATTACGAAAATATTTTAAATTTCATAATTTTTGTACACTTTTTATACATATATGTGTGTAAATGATTATGCAGAAGAACTTACGAATAATTGAGAATACGCTGTATATTATATAAAAACATAAAATATATAATAAAGATTATTCTGATAGACACTCTTGTTAACCATTAATTTATTATAAAAAGTAGCTATTATTATAGTATATACCTATTATATAATATACAAAAATAAAGATGCTGATTATAACAAAAAATGTATTTTATATGAGTGTTTCATTGTATTATATTATTATATATAAAAATATATAAACCCGTCACACTATGTAGCTTTGTAGCCTTGTATACTCATGTCTCATTTAATCTACATTTACCTCAATAATAGGTTTATATTGATGAAATATAGTTTTTTATATTACGATAACATTTCATACATATGTAACTGACTTACAATACAGTCGGTACTAGGTCTTATAAAATATATAGTAATAAGCTTAGGCGTTTTCAACCTATTTTATTCATTATACATAAACATAATAAACATATTAACCATATTACTATGAAATCAATAATCTTAAGTGTCCTGCAAAACAATGATGAAAAAAGTAAAATTTAAGTAATGCTGTAATAATAAGTAGACTACCTATATAAAATAGTAAATTATACAGGATGTTTACCAATTTAGGGAACACAGAATTTCTCAGCCGCATTTTTTTGGAATAAATCGATTTTTTTTACGAAATGGTGGTATATTTTGAGATATTTCAAAATTTTTTGAAATTTTGGTCTGCGCATAGGTATTTGGTAAAAACTTTTTTTTGAACAGCAACACTTACTTTGAACACCATATTCGGATAGGCCTTTTTTTTTAAAGCAATTTTGATGTATCAACTATAGACTTCTAAGTTCAACATTGACTGAATAAGAGCCATATGTAAATTTTAATAAATAATACATTTTTTTTTTTATTTTAAAAAATTTATAAAATCATTTAAAATTAGTTTTTATTGGTTACTTTTTGAATATTTGTACTTTTTTTTTTTTTTTAAGTGTTATAATTTTATACTCATATTATAATATTCTTTTTAACATTTTCCTATCACCTGTTTGTAAAAAAAAATCGATTTATTCCAAAAAAAATCCGGCTGAGAAATTCAGTGTTCCCTAAATTGGTGAACACACTATATTGTATTTAGTTAAAATAAATTAATTGAAATAAACATACATTTAAAAATAATGCAAAGTAATGCAATATATTAGCATGACCAATATTTGTTTTAACTGCTTACCTTTATATGACAGTTATAACAATACTATAATTTTGCAAGATGACTCATATTTTGAATTTATTTTAATATTTCTATCAATTCAACTCAGTCTTTATAGACATAGACGGTTCCTAAACATTTTCAGCTATATAGCCTTTATTTTGATGCACTTGTCGTGAAGCCATTAAAAGAGACAGAGACATTTTTAATGTTAAGTTTTATACTAACCTATGTACAAAATAAACGCTTGATTAAGAAATAAGAATAATTAGGTATTTATTAATAAAGAAAACAATAATATCAAAAAAAACTAGAGAAAATATTTTTTATTATTTATAATTATTTTTACCAATCATTACAATACAACGTTACGTGTAAATGTCTAATATGAATAATGTGACTACTTTTTACCTAACCTACCCTAACGTGCTCGATATTTTGTTTTTGTAGCTGTGCAGTTCGAAAAAACCATTTCACAAAGATACATTGTACCAAAAGGTACTACTAGGCAGTAAAAGCAATTTAGCTTTTTATCTTAAAATTGAAATATTTTCCCTTAATTGAGCCTAGCATTTAGAAATTGGTTTCCTTTTAAATTCTAATAATTAGATAATTATTTATACATATTATAATATGTTATATTTTCTTATCGGGATTTTAATATTGTTTGTACACACGTATCGGCGAATTATCACATTTGAATTGATCAAGGAGTCTTGTTAAAATATATATTCATTCGTTTTAAACAACGAATATTTATTAAATTATGAAATTTTTATAGTGTAACGAAACGAACTCTTGAAAAATAAATGCGGATCATCGTTTGGGAACCGCTGTGATAGGTTATATGTGTATGTATTGTAGTAGGTTAATTTTATTCAGTCGATAATACAATTAAAATAAAACTTCGAGTTTTATTGTAACAATGAAATATGTTTTATTTGATGAAAAAAATGTACATGTTGTGCATACCAAATAATCCGTATTGCATCAACCGCGTGACGGTTTGTGTTTGGCAACACATTTTCCAGTAAAATCAGCATGTTTTTTTTTAAATTTCAAAAAAAACTATACGACGAATGTTTGTACGGATGAAGTGACTCGTGATGATTTTGGTAGTCCACGGTGCCAGAGTACTCGCCATGGTGATTGGGTGCATCGATCTTTTTGACAACAGCGTTGAAACCGTGTTCGTGGTCAGCGGTGTACACGACCATGCGGGTGGATCCGTCGGGTTCCACGAGACGGTACGATCCTTTGACGTTACCGTGACCGTCACTCTCTTCGTGTTGGCTTTTGATGTCATGCGTGTGAAGATCTTTCACATTGTATTTGAAATTATATGGCTTAGATGCATGCTCGTAATGATCGGCGTCATAACTGTTATACTCGGTGGGTGAGTATGCAATGGCCAAATGCCCGAACAAAACAGTAAACATTATCATCTGGAACGTTTTAATTTTCAAATTTGTGTTCAGTTGACAATATATTATTTTAATATAGCTACGCATGTATTATACTATGCAAATATAAATAATATTCATAAAGGCAGTATAATATATATTTGTTTAAACACACCGATATTCTAAATTAGAATCTTCAATGTAGGTAATTATTGTACCTAATTAAAGTTATATTGTACAATAAGTTATAAGTGTAAACTTAGTTGTCGATGACATAATGTTTTCCTAGTGTAAAACGTTTATAATTATGTATTTAAATTTTAACATTTACAAAGGTTTGAGAATTAATCTAATTAGGTAAGTGTAAATTGTAATATATAGTTTAGACTACTTTACTATAGTATTTACAGAATAATATATGAAAAATAAATAAAATATTTATGTGTATTTTGCACGGTAAAATATTGTAAAAATTAAAATTAAAAATGTATTTGTTTAAAATTAATATAAAAATATAATAAGTATTAGTAAACAATTTAATCTTACCTTTATAGCCATTTTAAATGTGCTGTAGATAGTAGATAATACACTTTTACAAAACTCTATGTTAGAAAATAAATTTTAAAAGAAATAAGTATACTGATGATTATTGGAATATTTTTCTCGGTATTTATACTACAGAACAGCTATAGAATTATAGAAACCCCTACTATATTGATCGCATAGATTAATTAAAATAATTAAATAAGACATGGATCAAGTTACATCAACTCATTAAAAATAATAATTATCATACACGAAAATGTACATCTTCATTATTAATACTGACAATATTGTTACAGTTACAATATTACATAATTAATTACTTTTCTAAATAAAAAAAAAAAATGTTACAAAAATGAATGTAAAAATGTTATCACATTATTATATGTACTACATATCATAAAGTATCAACGTCCTGCAGCAAGAACCATCACGCAAGTCTACTATACAGGAAATGTAGGTATATCATTAAATTTCTAAACATTTTCAATCATTCGACAGTTAAAAATACTTTCAATTATTAAAAAAACACAGAATAATTTTAAGTTTTAAATAAAAAAACACTTCACTTATTTGGGAATTGAATATTATTTCATTCCCAAAGGAACATCAAAATACTAAATATGACTGTTTATGCATCATATCCGATATGCCACAACAGTCAACAATATAATGCACATCGTTTTCAGGTACAGGGATTATCGTATTCCATCAAAACTTCACAAACGTAAAGAGTGACAACCATCATTGTATTCAATAATAAAAAGTCTAAAATATATGTTTTATTATTATCGAAGGGCCTTGGACACTTGTCTTATTGCATGATTTTTCAAAGTATTTCGAATTTATCGATCTTCAAGAATTAAATAATAAAATATGGCTATAAAATTATAATAATCACGATAATGTGTTGTAAACAGTGGCGCCAAACTCATATGGCATTTGGAGCAATGAAGCAATCGCTTCACTTCTTAAATAGAAGGTTGGTGGGTGTCTATAATATATATGTATATACATTATACATAGGTAAAAGGTTAGGTATATAATATATTGTACCACATATACCTATTGTGTTAGCGAGAAATATAAAATATTATACTATTTTGTAAATTATAACGTAAATATATATTAATATACTAATATGTGTATTGTATATAGTATAGACGAGAGAACTATAAAATTTGAAATAGTATGTATATGATGATTATGATGAAGACTTGGGGCCCGCGGGTTGATGTATAATACGCAACTATAACGACAATAATATTATACGTCGTGTACCGTGCACATCCTGTTGATATCGGTACATCATATTAATATTATAATATCATCGTTGTAGCAAAATGTACACGATACGTATTGCTCACATACTATATAATAGGAATAACGAGTAGTATGATACGACTTTTGCAGTTTCGCACACAATTGTCAGAGGAAATGATTACGTATGTGTCGCAGGAACGTGGTGCGGCGAATATATAATACTCGCAGACCTGCGATCTATTCGTATAAGACATTTAAACAAGCTCCAATAATAATATAATATTATATTATGCGAAAACGTGCAAAATAATAATAGAACTATTTTCATCGGGATAATATTCCATTTGGACGTAGCGAAAAAAAAACATGCTGTTGCATACTAAATTATAATTTATTGCAGTGCATATAGGTACTCGAAATGTGTTACCAAAACGTATTAATTTATACCAATTGCTATAAAAAATACATAGGTACGCATATTATATTAAAATATTAAATGGACAATTATTCTCAATTCAGGATATTTAATATTATATTATTAGGTATGAATAAAACTAAAAGCTGTATAATATACAGTGTATAATTATAATATAAATAATATAATTATTTATATCCATCCTGCAAACACATATTATATGTATTCTTTTCTAACGAGTTGTGTATTTACACAAAATTAAATTTAAAATCGTTCATATGATAGTAAAAAAAAAAAAAGTATTTCCATTTAAAAACTATAAACATCTGTAATTACCGTTGCTATTGACAACTACATAGTTTGAAATAAACATAATGCTGTCGCGCGCCGGTACAAAAATATGACATTCCTAATTCAGCCTCCAACAGTATAGCACTAGAGCATCAATTACAACAATTACGTTTCATAATTATTCTTCTTGTTTGAAAACATTACGAATTCATAGTTTATATTGTTTATAATATATTTACGATTAGGTATATTACAATATTATTATGCAGAATAATATTGTAATCGATGATAATCAGACTATGTCGCCATCAACCTCATCGGAAAAACTTTCAGAACTTAAAGATTTATCGGGCTCGCCGACAAAACGTTCGTATTCTTCTGCTCCCGATATTATGATGACAACAACGTCTGAAAACAACACAATCGCCGACCGGGACAAAATAGAGATCCAGACTCCATCTGCGTTAACTGACGGTCAGATTTTCGGAGAAAACAACCCTGGGCCGATCAATTCCCATGACTTAAAGAACAGTGGGGATTTGGCCGGTAAGCCGTGGCATTCGATGCCCGATTTATCTAATAATTACGTCGCGTTGAAGTCTGACGGGGAAAAAAAAATTGAGTACATCGCCGATCCGATGCAAGTTCCGTGCAACTCGTCGGAATGCACTGCGACTGCAGAGCCGGCGGTAAGCGAGGTCGAAACACAATCTGTCTTAAGTAATCGGCAGATTTTTGATGAACAAAACTCCCCCGGGCTGGTCAATTCCCATGACGGGAAGAACCGTGGTGATTTGGCCGGTCGGCCATGGCGTTCGATGCCAAACTTGTCGAACTGTTACGTCGCGATGAAGTCTGACGGTGAGAAAAATATTGAGTGCATCGCCGATCCGATGCAAGTTCCATGCAACTCGTCGGAATGCACTGCGACTGCAGAGCCGGCGGTAGGTGAGATCGAAACGCGATCTGTGTTAAGTAATCGGCATATTTTTGATAAACGAAACCCCCCCGGGCTGGTCAATTCCCATAACGGGAAGAACTGTGGTGATTTGGCCGGTAGGCCGTGGCGTTCGATGCCGAACTTGTCGAATTATCATTTCGCGATTAAATTAGACGATGTGCCAAAAATAGAGTCACTCATCGCCACTCCGACGAAAGTTCCGTGCGACTCGTCAGCAGTAGTGCCGGCCAAACGTCGGTCATTGTGGAAACGGACGAAGAGATTCGTCCGTCGCATGTTTTGTTGTGGTTTGTAATATGATCAGAATTCAGATTCTGTTTTTTAAAGATAATATTATACTATTATAGTAGTTAAAATGTCCGTGACTGCTTGTAAAGATTTTCGGTATATGTCTAATTAATAATATAAGTATATAGGTACCTGATTTTTTTTTCTTTTTTCTAAATTTAATTTAATCGTGCAGTTGCAACGACGGGTGCTTATACTTAGACAGATACCGAAAATCGTATTTGTTTATGCATAAAATGTATATGTATATTTTTGTTGTGTTATTTAATAAATTGTTTTTTGTTTATGATAACGTCTTTATATTTCTTAAAATCAATTTTGTCAATAACTGGTTTAGCGTAAAAATAACCAGTTTTTCTGATTAATTTATTTTTCTCGTTTATTAAGAAAAATGCCGAGAATTGTTTATTTTTGACTCCTCTGAAAACCAACTATATCGAATTAGCTACCAAAAACCACCCCGTATAATGTCATCACTTATTAGTTATTACATATAGGTATAATACAAAAAACACTCCTATATTTTTACCTATTTCGTGTTGAAAATATATAAAATTTTCAATTTTTTTTGGTAATAAATATTTATCATCAATAGACAGTATTTAAATTAATCATCATTAAAATTATAATGTATTGAAATAATACAGTTCTAACTCTCTAAACACTATATAGGATTAATAATTTAAACAATTATAATATTATATTTAATAGATATTACTAAAATTATCTATCTAATTCTTCTTTGATATAAACTGGTAATACAAATATAAGACAATATATTTTTATATATTTTTTTTAATTTTGAGACATGTTTATTAATATAGTATTTCTTCACTTATTAGTTCTGAAATACGACATAATCTGTGAGAGCCACTTAGTGGTTAAAGTGTGTCTATGAGGTTAATGGGTTAACAAAATAAAATAAGGTGTTAGTGGTGTTATATAGGTATATATTGTAAGTGATGCCTGATATTGTAAAACAAATAAAAAATTGTACGGAGTATACGCTAAATCAGCGAACGGGTACTAGAGTATAAGGCCTATACAGGGTACCTATACCTTAATATACACCATTGGGCCGCACTATAAATCTTTCAAACTGGTGTCATATAATATATTAATATGATTACTAGAGTATAAGAGTACTTACGTACAAGTTGTCGTTCGTACGGCTGAAAAATTTCCGCTTGATTGCTTATGTAAATTTTATACTTTTTTTCATTTTCGGTGTCCATACAGAATTATTGGGTATAGAAATAATTGTTCCATGACAGTATAGGTAGGTACCTATGACATTTCCAAAGATGATGACGAATTACTAGAATAGCAATTCAATTATTATTATTTATTATAACACAAATCATATATAGGTAAGTGGTAACTCGTTGTATCAGTGTATACCCCGAATTAAGAATCAAGATGGCATTTATTTTAAGAATATAAACGGTTTGTTTTATTAAGATCGCTTTTAAGCATTTATACATGATTAAACCACTTTTAAGTGTGCATGCAAACATATAGTATTAAACAGCTACAGCCTACCGGCTACAATAATTGTAGGTAAAAAGGTTAAGTCACGGTTAATGAGGTATATCGTAGGTAACTATATTTAAGGTGGGTTTCCACTGGACCGTTCCCGTGTACGTGCACGTTTATAAACACGGTTGTCCTTCGTTGAAAATACTCTGGTAAGCACTTAATTTTAGCGGTAAATTAACTTATACTATACCTAATTTGGCTCGACTCTATAGTGTAAATATACTTTAATTAACCTTTAAAACAATATAATTTAATAATATAATAACATAACACATTTTTAAGATTTCAAAATTAGTTACTGCTACTATCGCTCAAACTAGACCGTTAAATACACGGAAATAGTTGAATTAATTTTACTAACTTATTAACTTTATCTAACTTCATGGTATCGTGGTTATACGTGTGGTAAGAACGTATACTTTCTGGTATACCAAAAGCTTACCATGTATACCAACCAATCATAGATAATAATTTTCTATGCTAATAATTGTAACTACCTATAGTAAGTAGTATTCTAACTATTATACATAATTACATAATACCTATACATATACCTATCTAATATCCAGTAAAAAACTTCTAAATACATATTTATTAGTCATGGACAATATTTATTTATATGTTTAATACGCATTCATTCAATAGTCTATAACCTAGCTAGAAAGATTTATAGTTTATTATTAGTTATTTTATTAAAACTTTTCGTCTTGTGCAATGGAGAAGTTGCCTGCAAAAAGATCGTTATTTGATTCTTTTCTAGAAGAAATTAACGATGAAGAGTTGGTATCAGATTTTCCAAATACTGAAACATCTATTGAAATTGAAGAAAAAATATGGATGGAAGATGAGAATTCTTCAACTAATAGCAAAGACGCTATTTTAAATGAACATAATTGTGATATTAGTATTATGGTATAGTTATAGTACTTATTTAAAACAATTATTAAATACAAAATATAATGAATATTTTTATTTTAAAATAGCTTAAAGCATTCGATGATGCATTTGAAACAATGTATGGCAATAATGAAGTGAGCTCTATTCATATTCAGAAATTATCTGAAGAATTCCAAGACAATTGTGTACATATGATAAATACAATTAAAACCCAAAGTGAATTGAGTAAGGACTTCCTAATATCATTAAATACCTATTTTAGGATAAACAAATATAATTGCACTGATATCTTCTTTATATAGATATATATATATTTTTGGTTGTAATAGTTTGTTGTATTTTAGAAAATTTCGTCTAAATTAAAAATTATAGTTTTATATAAGTACCTAAACATAATAATCCAAATGTCCCTAAATTCTCCATTATAGATACGGGTGCCTATTTTCTTTACACAAATAATCCTTGTTTGAATGTTTGTTGATTTTTCTTTCATTTGGGTTAACTGACCACTTAGGTATACTTTTTTTTAATTGTTTAAATATATTTAACACGTTTTTTTTTTGTTTTCAAGTTGAAATCGAAAAATCCAAGTATAATTTATTGGAAAATGAATCCGCTACTACTATAAATAAATTACAATTGGAGGTTGCAAAATTAAACTTTCAACTCAAACAACAATCTTCATTTAGTTCTCTTATTGGATCTACACTATGTTACTATCTGTGGAAAGCAACTAATATATCTTCAGTAATTGATTTGATTTTACAAAAAGTAATTATAAAAAACAAAGGTATAAATAGGCATGCATGGCCGTATGGGTACAGTACCTATGCATTGCATCATAGGCACAAATAGCTCAACTTTTTACTCACTAGGTAGTAGGTACCTACTTATTTGCGCCAATGAACAATGTCAATAGACAATATTCACACTGTTATATTTATATTTGAAATATTTTAGGATAACATAACAAATATGGCTACATTTATAGCTAATATACTTAGTTCTTTTATTAAATCATACGAGTATAAGCAGATGCCATCAATGAAAACAAATGAAACACAATTTGTGTTACACATTTTGAGAATACTAGCGAACCTAACAACAACAAAAAGTGGTTGTCACTTTTTTTCACAAGTAAAAGATGGAATTAATATTGTTAATCTTATAGTGAATTTGGTGTTGTGTACACCTCCTTCAATTAATGTATTAAAGAAGTAAATATAACAACTTTTATTATTTTTCTTGCGTACTAAACTATTGTATAAACTATAAAGACATACGTTTTACATTTTTAAACAATTTTTTTTCTTTAGTATTGCTTATGCAATATTGTATAATGTAAGTATCCAATTTAATGGATACCTGCTTTTGAAAAATAGTAAACTTATACAAACATTACAAAATGATATTAAAGTAGTACCTACCAGAGACAACAACACAATATTATTTGCTTTAAACTTATTACTTTCTCTAAGTAGAAAAATGGATAAATCAATGTATTTGATTTTTAAAAATGAAGTACGTACTATCAAATTATAAACATGTTTATTCTATGTAAATTATGTATTTTATTAATTAAAAAAAATAATAATAATAACAGCATTAATTGTATCTCAAAAATTAGAACATAGTATCATAAAATTATTTACCATCGTTTAAGTATTTAATTTATTTCCCTAATTGAAAATATTTTAACAATGCATTATTTCACTTGTTCAGTTCTTTGTTTTATATAATATGTATTATCCAAGTATCCAATCATATTAATTAATTAATATATACATAACAGACATTAACTAATAGATAATATTATTTAAGTATTTACCTATTAGAGTTGATTACTATAGTCTATAGGTATGTTATGTATGTAGATAAATTTACAAGAAATACTCAAGCTAACAAAATATACAGAAACAGAATTAACAGCTAGAAAAATATTTGATAACATTAATGTTGCAAGTAAAAAATTTACTGAAAAGTCTGAATAACTATTAGATACCTAAATCTAAAATATTTTTTAATATTAATCACAAATGAAACATAAAATTTTCTAATGACATTAAATTTATTTAGTATATCATCTAGCAAATACTATAATATAATGAATAATAATGAATTTAATATTTTATTTATACTTACAATAAATACTAATATATTTCTTTTATATCTAAATTTATATTTCATGTGGTCAGTGTTCAAATAATTTTTATTCATGTACTCAATTTTATTGAAATATAAAAACATTTGACAAATAAATGGTTTGATTTGATTAATAAAAAAATTTAAAGAAACGTAAATAAGATGCACTGGAAATTCTTTTAGATACATGCCTAAAAGACTTATTTGTCAGCTATAATTGCTCATATATTATACATTAGAGATGAAAATAATATTCTGAAATACACCTGCATGCGTGCACCCTAATCACTTTTGTAAAAGTACTTAATATTTTTATTTAATAATTCAAGTGTTTTATTAGAGACTTGGGCACAAATCATTAAATCAATATGTTACTGTATAATGTAGGTAAATAAATATTTAAATAAAAACTATCCTGTCTAATATAGTTATATTTATTTTTTTAAATCCCGTTCATGACTTCCAAATGAATGAATTAAATGCAAAACAATTCCTTGGGTTTTAGTAATTCTAAATCAGCAGTCCTCGCTAAAATTTGAAAAAAAGCTAAATAATAATGTTGAAAATTACTTACGGGCTAAATACATTTTTAATGGCAATGATTAGGCATATGATTACCTAACCCCAAGGGTGATCTTGATGTTGAGAACCGCAGTAAATCTTTCAAATATACATCACTCAAACAATTTCTATAATTGTTTTTGCTAAAAGTCACTTAGCTGAAATAAGTTGACCCTAGGTAACTCTAATCTTATTGCATTATTTATTTTTGTCATTAAAAATATATCTTAATGTAATCTCCTATTGAAGTCTATTAATTCGCTAAAAACTGTCATTGCAATTAATATTAATTTTTTATGTATTTTTTGTTACTGCCCATGATTTACAATAAAACAATATGTTACAAAAGTGTTTCGATATAACTGAAACAATTGTTCATTTCGTTTTTTAAAGTGCCCTATTTGGTTTAATTGTGGTTTAAGAGTTTCTATATACGTTTTGTTAGAAAAAAACGTTATTTTCATTAGTAATTAAATCTAAACAGGAAAAACTTGTTCAAAAATCAATATCTGATACCTCTGTGATGTACATTTTGAGTTTTTTATTCTATAAAATTTTGAATTTTAGAATGTACAATTTAGTTTTAGTGTAGGCTGAGTAACGGAACCGCTGTTCTAAATGGCATAACAAATTTTCTGGGTAATAAAATAGAATTACACATAAAAATATTTTTTTTTTATAGCTAGCTTATAATGCTAAAATACTTTAGAATAAGTAAAAAAGTTAATAACAAAATATTGATTTATTATAATAACTAAATACTTCAACAAATCAATCTCAAACACAACATTTCCTTATACTGAATTTGCTAGTGGTTTTGGTACAATTTTAAACATATGTAAAAATCTTAGCTTCTGTTGAAAATGTATCAACCGTCATATTGAAGGAAACAGATATTTCAATATGATTGTCCAGGAGTAACAACTAACAACTATTGACACTGTACACAAGTGGAAAAAAAATACTGGAGAAATCCTCCAACAGAAATAAGCTAAGAACCTAAAAAAATGCTTTTTTTTTATCATTTATTGTTTGTAAGTTTCATTTGAATAAACATTTAAAATTAATAATTAATAATATTATACACATGATTAGAACTAACATTTTATTAATCACAATGTATCTAATGACATTTTAAAATTTGTTTTAAAAATTGTGTCTGTATTAGAATTTGAGCTTAATGGTGGGACAATATAAATTATAAGCAAAAATGCTGTAATCCTTAAATAGTAATAAGTACAATAAATGAAATATCTGAGAAAATCATGAATATTTATAAGTATATTTTTTAATTTGATGATGTATCATTATGATACCATAATTAAATTTATAAAAATAAAAACTATAGTCTTGCTTCTTAGCTGATTGTATAGATAAATTTGACCTTTAATCAAAATTCCAAGATCTGAATATTTTACATAAGACTACAATGTGTATATAAATTTTTCTGTAGTCATTATAGGATATTTCATAAAACTAATAGTAATTTTGATTCATTTGAACTTTTATTTTTATCACAATGACAAGGTCATTCCCTTATTTTCCTCAACATTTAAAAAGAAATATGTGTAAGTACAATACATATCTATAAAATTGCATCATTTTATATATTTTATAACACAATGATAATAATGAAAGAATAAATGAAAAAAACAAAATAATAAATATTTTAAACAAAAGTTAAAAGAAAAATTCAACTTTATATTATAATATACATATATATTATATATATATACAGGGTGATTGATTAAGCGTAAAACACTCATTATCTCAAAAAGTATTCATATTTTTGAAAATATTTTTTTTACATAGTTTCAAATTATTAAAAAGCAACATTTTTATAAAAAAATTATATTTTTAAATATTTTTTATCCTTATAATTTTTTAAGTTTTTTTCTTTTTTGAATAACAACATAAATTTTTAATTGCATATTCCAAAGAAGAATAATTTAATAAGTATTTTGATACATAAAAGTCGAATTTAGGGAAAGTAGTTTATGAGTTATACGTATTTA
>VUJU01004216.1:0-20047 GCA_009835225.1 Aphis craccivora
GCCTTGACATTTTTTATGTCCCATTTGGCCGTACCATTAAACGTCTTAGGATCGAGAAAATTGTATTAATCGTAAATATTTGTGGAGAATTTGTGTAGTTTATTATATACTATAGTGATCACTTATAAAACGCTTATAAAAAAAAAAATTGTGACTAAAGATTTTTAATTTTTTTTTAGCTACAATAAAAACAACTCATGAGGAACCTTGTATTAAATTTTCAAATGTTTTTGGTCATCCAAAATTATTTTATCGACACTTCAAAAAAAAAATTCTCATAAAAATCGAAAATTTCAGTGGTCTATAAATAACTCAAAAAAAAAAAACAATTTTTTGAAAATTTAATTGTGTATAGATAACACTATCATAACATTTTGGTGAAAGTTTCTAGTATTTACAGTGATTAGTTTTTGAATTACAACCATTATATAAAAAAACTCGATTTTGTCTAAAACTGGTTTTGCGTAAAAAATTCCTATTTTTCTGTTACTTTTTTAGATTTTTTCTTGACGCTTTTGAAAACTATTGCTAATTTTTTTACTTTTAACCTTCCAAAGTACCAACTAGATTCACTTTCCTATCAGAAACGAAGCTGAGCTTAAAAATCGAAGCATTTTTACTGCTCCAAAACGTGGTGACAGACACAAAAATAAAAAAATGAATAAAAAAACATACATCATTGTAAAATCAATACATTCATCACTCCGTTCAGAATCTAAGATGTCAATATAATATAACTATTAACTATAAGCTTTATGTTAATTCAAATAAATGATTGTAAAACAATAAATTTATTATAATGTAAAACACAGTAAAGTAACCTTGCACAAAATACAAATAATGTAAATTCATAAGATTTCTTCTGAGAACTGAAATCTTTTTTTTTATTAATTGGGATGTACAATGTAAATATATGTAATTTTATTTTATTTTTATTGTGGGGATGAATAAATGTATGCCAACTGACCCATGATGAGCAAAACACCCACGCCACCCTTCAACTAACCGTTAACCACTTTAAAAATGTTTACATTTTACAAAATTTTTGCGCGACGTTTTATTGGTATATTGTTATGATTACTGAGCCCTATCCAATGGGTGGATATAAGAGTTTTCACCAATATATCTACAACAAAATAAAATACAATTCCAAATAATAAACTATAAGTAAATAGCGTTAACTTAAATCAAAAAGAAAATATCCGTTAATGGATGATACCACGAATTAAGACAATATTTTATTAATAAGACGTCAACACACTATCTTTTGTTTTCTCTCTGACTCATGTACAATAATAGAACATATAGTCAATTTCTCTGAGTCAATTTTGTGTTGTTATTTTGATATGAGTGAAATAGAGTGAGCTTTGTAACAGTTGAAAGTTAAAATTAAAAACTTTATCTTTAAACGCGATAGATTATTTTGCGATATTTCAATTTTTCTATGATTTAATGAGCATTTTTGAATTTTTAAAGTATTAGAATTTAAATTTCACAAATTTTATTTTTAAGACAACTTTTAAGTGACTTTTTAGTTAGAAATAGTTAAGATATTTTGGAAATACTACTCTTACTTCTTTAAACAGATTAAAAAATCTTAATAACAATCTAAGTTTTGCATTGTAAATGTATGTTAGGTACTAATTTTTAATTGTTTTTATATACTTATCAGTTATCAATATTCAAAGTTTTCAAAAAATTTGTTTTAAAAAAAAAATAAATATACTTTTTAAACTAGAGTTGAGAAATGAGTTTTTTCTCCTTTGATAGAATGTGTTATTGCAATATCTCCTAAAACAGTTGTTCACAAACGATTTTAAAAGTTTGAAATAATTTATAGATAAACGAAATTGTATATATATTTATTTATATGATTGTATTATTGCCGCGAATAAACGCTTCTGGCGTATGCAAACTCTGAAAAATGTTTAGATGAAATAACATCTACTAAAATATTTACTGAAAATAATTTATAAACGGGGTTAGATTAATGGGTGGTAGAGGGTGCACCTGCCTCCGGGTGTAAGGGTTTTAAAAGTGTGTACAATTTTATAATATAGTTTATAGTTTATACGTTATTCTATTATAAATTACTATTATACACCACTAGTATTATTATTATTATTATTATTTTTTTTTTTTTGTACTAGAATAATTTATTTTATTAACAAGAATATCGTATATTATAGTAATCAATAATTGCTTATTCGGCAATGATGTTAATGTAAGTTTTGTCATTTCCAGTGGCGTAGTTACGATTTTTTTCTGTGTGGTTTTAAAATATATTTATGATACAAGTTACAAGTTATTAGTTAAACTAAACGTCATTTTTATTTTGTTTTAACCATTATAAAAAAGATTTTAGTTTTTTTTTGTGGGGGGGTCTTTACACCTCTCTCGTACCTACGCCACTGCGCGTAAATTTAAAAATCGTCTATAATGTTTTGAAATTATAAAAGCTTGTCAATATAACACAAGAAATAACAACATCCAAACATTCGCGTCGTTATAATGTTATATACGTTACCAAACAATCGAACCGGAGTTCCGACGAACGAAAGTGCATAATCGACTTATATTGATTTAATATATTTACTATCGTCTTATTAAATTATATTATATTATTCATTTTCACACAACTAATTTTGGTATTATCGGTATAAATAAATATTCATAATAATATTTTAAGGACTAATATTATTGTTAGTCATCGTACAAAATCATATAATATGAATAATATGACACACAATCCGCATACAAGTTCTTCGTCGAATTAAATGTTCAATTATTGAAAGAAATACCTACATTTTATTATTGGTAAAATTTGACAAATAATCAAATACATAGTTCAATCAAAAGAAGTAAAACATTATACAATGATTTTTTTTTTTTTTTTGTAGGTGAAAAAAACCACCTGAAAGTATATGACTAGTACAGAGTAAACATCAAAATCCTAGTTATAAAATATTATATATATGTATACGGAGTGATATAAAATATCAATAATTAAGTAAAGAATTTTGGAAAAATAAACGGGTTTGCGAAATTCTAATGCTGGCCGATTGGAATGATAAACGTTTATACATTCTGGCTAGTATAAGGTCAACTACAACGTTGCTATATACCCGTCATCCAGGAGAAATTCTAAATAGGTTAGTTAAATAAATACTCTTCGACGTATCGTTAGAGTTTATTTGCATTTTTGAGTTCAAACTATACACAACCATGTAAAATTTAGATGTTTCTAAACTTAATTCCAACAATTCTCATTTAAAAACTGCGATCTGTCAACACCATCGGTCGAGGACTTACTGCGAGAAGCTGTCTGCGAAATCGTTATGTCGGTGATGTATGGCGGTATAAAGCAGCGGGCGAAATTCCTTCATCGGTGAGTAGGACCAAGCTTGACGACGGTCAAGCTACCGAGTAATACCTGGAGTGATATATTTAATTCGGCGTTGAAAGAGTTTCCAACAGCTTGTGGCTATATAAATTGTAGTATTTCGACTAGTGGAAGAACAATTGATACTCCAGTTCCAATAATGATTATTTTCTATACCATGAATAATGGAAACTTAAACGGTCTACAGAAATATCTAGATTCTAGAATTAATTTAGAAAAAATTTAATGTGGTTATATCCATGATAATAGTGAATCGTGCCTGGGAAAGGTATGTCTTGTTAATTTGGGTAAATCTATTATAATTTACAAATTAAGTTGTTTTATTATTTCAGGAACTAGCAGTTTAAATTAAGTAGTGAAGCTCTTCCTGAACCTACAATCTCACTAAAAAATATACCACAGATACTGTTAGCTTCAGGCAAAATATACGAGTTAAGAAGTGTGGATTGTTTCCGTCAAAGACTAAGTCGTCTCTACAGGACCATCTATTGGCCATTATTATGCATGCTGTAAAAGAAGACACAACAAGTGGGAAGTATCATTGACGTTAACAAGAATAACATAAGTGCAGAAACAAAAGTTCCACGTGAATTTTTTATTAATACAGTTTAAATAATACAAAATAATATGTATTAACATTATAAAAAATAAGATTGATAAAAGCCAGATCTAATTTTTAATTTTTTTAATTGTAACGTTATTTAAAACATTTAATATTTATTCTTTTATTATGTAGTATGTTTATTATAATATCTCTAAAAAAAGCAATTAAATCAAGATATAACCACATTCATATTGACTGTAACTAACATTTTATAGGTACCTACTCCATAACACAAGATATTAAATTGTTGAAATCATATATATGTCAATAACTTATTTGAAGGTTCGCACAACTGATTAGCGCAATACCTCTTATAATGTATCTATATAAATTATTAATCACCTATAGCTCAAATGTTTTTTCCAATTCAAGTGAGTTATATTATATGCATAGAGATATTGAAATAAAGATGTAATCATGTGCTTAACATAACTTTTTTACCCACTTCTTGGAACACGACAACAACAAAATTTGTCTTAAATTAAGTTATAAAAATATGGAATTTTTGTAGTATAACAAAAATACTATAACATATAACATATTAACATGTGGAAATCTGATATATAGATAACACGAGTCATGGATTTATCCTAATGACCGGATCGCTACCCGATGACCACCAGTTGATTAGGTTAGGTTAATACAGACGATGCCTGTTTTATTAAACGGGGCGATTTAACAATACAGGTGAATACATTTTCTTTTTTTTTTTTTTTTTTTAATATTAACTTGATTGTATGATTAATAAAAAAATACGTTTCAAAACGTTTTTTAGAGCGACTATTCGAGTATTTTTTAGAAAATAAAAAAAAATTGTAATTTTTTCAAAAACGTTTATGTCGCGCTCAAACCCCGAGACCTAGAGACGGAGACGACATTAAAGCATTATACGCGAGTCCTAGTCGCGTTTTCAAAAAAAAAAAAATTCCGATTTCCAAAACAATTACACAATCGTATTATATACGCGCTGCACACTCGACTCATAATAATATTATCGTCATTATTACGACTATTATTATTATTATTATAATTATGCTAAACGGTTTTTATCGTTTACGTTATGATAATGGCTCGTGGCACGTTTCCGCAGCAATCACGCGGTGATATTAAATTATTTATACGTGCGTCGCCCGTGTATTTTAATATTCGGCGGCGCCTTAAATCTAATCTGCGGACGCGCCGCCGTGGCGCGGATGATGAATGGATCGATGACGCCGCCGCCGAAGCTGCCGTTGCACTATACAATATACTACGTATACAAATGAATATTATTTATATACTTTTATCAACGCGCGCGTGTGTATATAAATCATATAGGTATATATATATATATATGTATACAATATGTATAACCTACGTACATATAACACGGCGTATAGTGCTCGCGTGAAGTGCTGGCGCCGCCGGGACTCGAGGGTTATACTCACAGCGGGAAACGGTCGTGTGACGTGCTGGCCTACCGTATACGCATAAGAATTATTATTGTTGTTACGCAGAGCGCATTTATTCATTAATATTATATTATTATGTTATGTATACGTGACGGGGTAATAGGCGCATATTATCCGGGCGGACGCGTTTCCGCCCGAACCCAACGATTCAATCGCGAGATGATGATGATAATTAATAACGTCATCGGCAGCCGCTGTGACGTAGGTGTATACTGCAACACGACGACCACAATGTCCGTGTCCTCGTATATGGGCAGTCGTATGATCTCGGCGAGATCAGCCGCCAAAATTCAAAACGCGTTCGTTCCCGCGCGCGCCGCGGTTTTTTTCGCGATAATTTTTTAGCGCGCGTATCGGACATTTTTTTTTTTTTTTTTTTTTGGTTTCGCTCGACTCCGCCTGCAGATATGCCGCACAGTAATCCCGTCGAATTATGAGAGATTGTATTTATGTACCGAGTGACCGTCCGCGGGACATTTCTCCGCGCAGGATACCGCTCTCTCGATATCTCGAGTGATCTATAGACGTTTTGAATTTGTGCTCGGTAATATTTTCAAATAGTACACGACGGTTCATGTCCAAAAAGTTCTACGAAGCCCGCATGGTTTAATTTTTTGGGGATAAATTAAGCTAAGTTCTACTTATAAATTTTAAATTTGTACTTACAAATTACTTTCTAATTATATTGAGAAAACTTTGATAATACATTTTTAATTCGGACGGCTAACTTTACGGACGGACATTATAATATTATAATGTGTAATATGTTACATATTATTATAAATGCATATTATGTATAAATATAAATATTACATCCACGCACGGTCGATCGGCGTACTGCACCTGCATCATTAATGTATGCTATACGGTATACGGTATTATGGTATTATTTTTACCGTCATTCCCATTGACGTCCGTGCGTTGATGTGACAAATTCGCAGGATGGGCTTAAACGTAACGTGTTGGTGTGCTACACGTGCGCCGCTAAGTTCACGTACGTGATGCGTATATAGGGTAATACGTATCCATATTACCTATGTTATACACACGTCACACATATTTTATACCTATACAGATTCAACAGAATTTCAGATTTTGCCGATAGCGGAGCGGGACACATATTGATTTTATGTACCATTTATTATATTTTGGCAAAGGGCTATAATATATTAATATATATATGCGAATACACGCAGTGAGAAATCTCAAAAAGCCTCGTTCAGCAACCCTCCAGATTGGAAATTGAACGCGGGTGGTACTCGAGGTCGTTTTCCGAATTTCCTAGTGGTTGAACCGTTGAACGTGGATATCAAACAAAGCTGCTGCCGGCAAAACAAAAAAAAGGATTAATATAAACGATTGCTTGTTTTTTGACAAAATGTTGACCGTTTCCGCGTAAACCTAATCGTTTTTCAAATATAATGATAAATCATTGCCTTATAGGAAGAGAAAAAAATCAGTTGCCCGGTACTGTCTCTGGCCACACTGAAATCCAGTATCGACACTTTTCAAAATGATATTCTCGTCAGTGGACTTTCAACGGGATTATTATATTATAATTATAAGTTAGCGCTGCAGATTTATGGTGATTTTTACAAATAATTGTCGTCTTTATTAATATTGTAGTGCTGCCATATATCATTATACATACCTGCGTACACTCAACATATACGAAACTAACAAAGAACAATGTTTAAGAAGATTAACTATAATAACCTTCTGACTAAATGTACATTATGTTTGAATATATATTTTTGTCGTAATATTATAACATATTGTACACTTACAGGCTACAAGTACAAGTTATAATACTATTGTCTATTATAATAGATAGAAAGCTGACAATTTACGTGTCCCTCGTTAGTCAAACATATTACTATTAAAGTTGATTATAGGTACCTAAATATTAGAAATTTAAAAACGCAATATTACAATGTGATAACTCAAAATAAGTAGAAGAAAATGAAATAATTAGTAAAATGTTGTCATAGTATGTAAATCGTATGGGTATAATAACGTTCTGATTCTGCAGAAGATTGTACTTACACACTATGTGTTAACATTTTAAAATTCTGCTATGACACAAGGTAACAAGATTCTAATGAATTAGTCAACTATTGTTCAACTGACTTATGTAAAGGAAGAAGTATACTAAACACCACAACTAAATATGAACAATAGAGAATATCCATTGTATTCCCATAAATTAAGTTACATACAACTAATTTACAACCAAACTGAAGGATCATCGATTCCCTAAATTAATTAATCTGTCTCATACAGCAGTTTACTGTTTGTTTAAAGAAAAATGTGCTTTTAGTTAGAGGTATCCTAGAGTAAGTTCAACTTTATCAAAGGAATATTTAGCGACTTCTTATTGCTACAAAAAAAAAATAAATAATAAAAATAATAATCCAGAAATGTATTACTTTAATATTAAAACAATTTATGCATACCTACTAATATAAGAAATAATATCATTAAATAGTGTTATCATAGAAATTATATTTCCATTAATATTAACTATATAAATTCAATTGTATATAATGTGATGTTTTTTTAATATATTTTTCAAAATATGAAGTGGCATATCAATTCAAAGTAACATTTTTCACTAGAATATTCGGTCGAAATAATTTTTACTTATCATTCAAACTTGTTCAGTTATGATCAAAACACTTCAATTTTAATTAAAAAAAAAAAAAAAAATACCCTCATATTGGATGAGGTAGGTATACTTAAGAGGACGTTCTGGTAACAAAATACGACCGTAAAAACATTTCGTACTTTTTATACTTATTTTTCTCAACCCTCGTTAGTTGTACAAACATGATTGTTTCACCAAAATAAACTTGAGAAGTTTTTTTTAGACAACTATTTTCCAGATTTTTTTTCAAACTGATTATATTTTAATTTAAAATTTTTAAAAATCATTTAAAATAGAAAAAATCATATCAAAAATCTGGAATTTAGTTATTTAGAAGAACTTTTCTAAGACTAACAGAGGCTGAGGTAAATAGGAAATACGATTTGTATTATATAACCTAACATGTTTTATTGTTTTTTGTAGGTAAAACAATTAAAAATACCTATATAAGACAATATTGTTGCTTTCGTCCAATGTATTATAATGTAATATGTATTCATATTCTTTTATAACACGAAACATTTTAATTTTTTTTTACTATACCATACACTGTGTAGTATATAGAATACATAATAACATTTTCAAAATATTTTGACTCTTTTCGAGTTATTTATAAACATTTAAAATTTTCCTTGTTTTATAAATAACGATAAAAACATTTTCACTGGATACAAATATTTAAAAATTAAACACAAGATTTATCAAAAGTTTCCTACCTAGGTATAATATTAAAAAAAAAAAGTTTACTGAAAAGTCACATTAATTTTTTATGAACGTTTAAAGTTAAATTTTTAGGATATTGGATATTCACTCGTATAATACCTATTCCTGCTCAAAAATTGTTGACATTTTGCTTTAATTCAAAAACAAATAATCCTAGCATAAATAGATATGACATGTTTACAAAATGATCATTTGATTATTTTTTATTCATGATAAAAATGTTTGTATAATTTGAAACTATTTTATCTATTTATAAGCATGAGACATTTTTGATAATTATCATTATAACAAAATATCGTTCGTTACGTAAAAAAGCTTGAAAAATTAACACAAGGTTATTTGTAAGTTGTTAAAATTATGTCTTTAAAAATATTAAAAATACATATTATAAACAATTTTTGTAAAGTATAAATAATTCAATATCAATAATATAAAATACCTATACAAAATGGCTCAAACAATAATTAAATCAATTTATCATAATATTATAATATAAAGTATTAATTAAACAAATTGTTCGAATAAAAATATCAAAAAAAACATAATTTCATAAAATATGCTTCATGATAGACCAAATGACCGCCTCTGCTTGGCACTCAGAATTATTTTTCATATACAATTATATATCATTAAATTCCAATTTAACACATTCGTTACAATGACTCATTCAATAATACTGTATAGCAGAGTGGTAACCACTTGCCCATCTTCTTAATGTTTTAATTTACAACAAACATTTTTAATTTAATATCCCAACAGAATTTTTTTCAGAATATTATATGATTTATGAAAATCAAATTTTGAACGAATACCTAACCAGTAATTAATTATTTATTCTACTGTTTAAAACTTAGATGATTTTCGAGTATTATACAAGCTAGTACTCTTTGCAAAATGTTTGTAGTGTTTCCACACTGCACCGCACTCATCTAAACTTTAAGTAGATACATTTATATTGTTACGCATTCATTGTAAGTTAATGTAATTTTTTCCGAAAAAAATGCATTAATTATAATAGTAAATTTGGTATATAATTTGTTATTTTTATCAATATTTCTGTACTTTAAAAAGTTGTGAATAGACATTAGGCAATAATTTAAAATTAATTCGTTTAATATTTATGTTATGAAAATGCCAATATGTATATAATATAATGATATATGTACAATAAATATTACAGCGTATAATATATTTTTGATATTACTTAGACATAATCATTTTGTCTGCATGTAAGTTGTTTTGATTTGTATACCTTTTTTTTATTATTATTACATTTTGTTTTAGATCTATTTAAAACGTAAAATCATAAAATATTTTTAAAAACCAACAATTTTCCTAATAATATTCTGAATGTTCTCTAAAAAGCATCATTTAATATTATATTATAACGATGGTTATAAACACGAGAACATAATCTTTTTACTTCCTTGTCCCTTGATATACCCATATTTCTAGATAACCTACCTTGTAGGTATAGTATAACCTATGTATATATATATTTTCGTATTTTACCTAGATTCCATACGTCGTGTATATACAATCTATTTATTATGGCTTTGGACATTCATTTTATCATACAACGTTATTATAATTATTGTTGTATAATAGCCTTTTCGTGTATGTCATTGATTAAGTAAAATCAATACTTTTACATTGTAAAACCTATAAATACAAATACATTATTATAAATAAGGCTATTATTAAAATATCTCATTAATTGGATATGAGTACGTTAGTATTAACATTTAGTATGGTTAATTAATATTTAATTTAATTTCTCGTTAACTTCAACGAAACTAGGAGGAGATTATTGATTGTACTCGTATCGTGTAGTAAGTTTATCTCGTCATTATACGAACATCGATGCATTGTTATAATAATATCGTAATATGCATTATGACTTGAGCGTATACAACGAGTGCGGTCGGGGGTTCAATAGTTTGTTTATTATTGTATGACGCCGAAAAACCAAAATTATCAATACTCTTTCTCGTAAGTTGATAAATGATATTTTTAGTATTTGTACTGAAATGGAAACTAAACTATAGTACAATTAGCGGTCAATAATATTGTATACGTTTATGTTACATTGATTTCTTAACGCTTTTAAACACAGTGTCTATACAGATATTTATACTATACGTTTGCAGAGGCAACATGAAAATCACTTAACTGCCATGCCGTTCCACTTAGGTGCACATATTGTGCAAAGTCGCGCTACACTTTTGTATACACTGTAGGTACACACAATCCGCGTCATTGGTAATAAATTTTAATAATAAATTAATTTTTTTAATGAATAATAATTATTCAATATATCTCTCTGTTACAAAATGTATGACTCAAAAAGAATAAATTAATAACATTTTTTCTCGTGAATAAAACTAGATTTTGATCGTTTAGAAATGCTTGAAAATTAAATACAAAGCTCTTGTATATATTTTTTAAAGTTTAATGTTCGAATTTTGAAAAACTTCATAAAAATACGAATTTAGCTAATTACCATTTGGAGTTTGAAATTCATAAAAATGTTTATTTTAATGTCTATAATATTTTAATATTATAGATATTTATGTAATATATAGTGTATAATATTTATATATTTGTATCACAATCACAAATGACCTCCTTTTTAAGTATAATAATTATTGCAACAAGTAAAAATAATATAAGTATTAAATTTGGCATTGTTATGTATAATAGCATTTTTTTTTGTTAAAAAAAATAGTTTCCTATACTTGTAGTTGTTTAAAAATATATGTATAATATTGTACAACTTATATATATACAACTTTGTTATACTATTGTCTATTTTTTAATATACGAAATTGATGCAAATAATAATAATAATAATAATAAATTAATAGTTTAAGATAACAAAAAAATACAAAAATTCATAGTGTGTATTACAATTATATTATTATGTATTTTCTAACAGTTGTTTATTTTTTGTTGTTCAAAAAATGTCTGATATCCTGTTGAACTCTTTTGATAAAATTAATTGTATTTGAGAGGCTGGGGGGGATTTCTAAATATTCTGTAGAATATTAATACAGAATCAATTCATTGAATAATTTTTTTTTTTTTTGTTAGAATAGAAATGTTTTTAAATATTAACTTCTATTATTACTATTAACTTTAACTGTTGCTTAAAAAAAATCGTTATAAATATGTTTCAGAAGAGTTTTGTTACATAGCGGTTCCACTAGATTTATAATATTTCTACTCGACACTGCCAAAACCGTTTACTTTTAAGCGAGACACATTGCCCTAACTATAAGTTTCACATTGTTTTTCTTCGATCTAGATTGGTCACCAGACCAATCCGAAATCTTAACACGTGGTATCCAAAAATGACGCGGGAAGCGAATTGATGACGAAACACAATATTATTGTCATGCGTACGTGCAGATGAATTTTTTAAGCCATTTTCACCTCTCTACTCTCCTCATTCCATGGTATGAGGTGGCTGGGTTAAATATAGGATTCAGTTATGTGATATTATTGAATACGTGCTGTAGCGGAAGAATCAAAAATCAAATGTACAGCTGATATCGTTCACAGAACGTAATTCCCGTAATTTTCAGCACAAAAACGTAGGTGCCATTACCAAATAAACTTAAATCGATGTTAGACTGTTCTGAAAACTAATATACATCATAGTTATAGAAATGGTTTGTACGTCTTGTAAAAACAATTATTTTAATCAAGAAATGAATAATTAAAAATATAGGTGCTACAGTTCAAACCACCTTTATCCTTTCCCATGAGTTTTATCTTATTGAAAAATGATATGTTAATATAGAAAAAAATAATGCTTTGATATAAGAACCTATAAATAGGTATTGAGTTTAATTTAAAAAATAGTAATACAAGGCTACAATTTAAAGGGACTAGAAAATGCACTTACTTATCTCAAACTTTCTCATTTACTTTTTTTAATGTTTTCTAGAAGTTGTTCAAACTTCAAAGTATAGTTTTGTGCGTTGTTTGATGAAATTAAAATTATTACTTTTTAGTTTTTACCACATCTTGCTCAATAAATTATGAATATTTGATATTATTATAAAAATTTTAATTAAAACAGCATTTTTAATTAAGCTAACAGCTGATAATACCTTACCTGCAGTAATCGGTATTCGGTAATAGTATAAATTGGTATAAATATTAAAATAAAATATAATTGTATCTATTTAGTTACAGGGTCATTTAAAGTATATGTTTCATTTGTTTCAATTGTTTCATTGTAATATTATATAATATAATACTGTCCGACATATTCCAACTTATATTTATAATATTTTACAAATATTAATTAAAATAAAGTATTTACATTTTTTACATTTTATCATATTGTAATATAGTGTATATAATTTTTATTTAATGTTTCTTATATAATTACACTCCCTTAAACACCCACAAAGAAAAAATAAGTCGAAGAACAGTACATTTTTTTTTATAGTATTACGTAATTATACGACTATAGTTTTAAAATTTATATTAAAAATGTTATCTATTCATTACTATATTTGATATTGTTTGTACTTTAATTTTGTTTGTGAAATAAGTTTATAGCATTAATTCAGCCAAATCATAATATTAAAAATACAATCATACATCATATAAGTATTAAGTGCTACATATTTGATAAAAATTAACACAACCATGAATCATTAAAGTTACAAATTAGACTTCTTGTGATATTAACTAATTACATTTTATCTCTATATAAATTCATGCAAATATTGTAAATCTATATAGTTTAATGTTAACGTTACAAAAAATAAATGTATCATATATATTTGTAACAATAGAATCCACATTATTATAGTGAGTAAATTTATACAACATCATTAATTTTAATTTATTTAGTTGGTATATTTTAAGCCGATAAGTTTACAAAAGTTAATGTGTAACAATGCATAAATATAAACATAAAAAAATTACATAACCTACATCATTATACTTAAGATTAAATTTAACAGATTTTTTTTTTTTTACAGTATAAGTTTAAACTCAGTCTTATAAAAACAGAGTACTTGATAAAAAAAAAAAAATAATAATAATGCTGCAAAAAATATACTTTTGTTCTATAATATTGACAGAGAATAAAAAATAAATATAAAAGCCAGTGGACCTTAATCTAGTAAATATTTCCTAATTTAAAACGTAGGATGAACTTAAACTAATATTTAATATTTATGCATATATTAAAATATAAAATAAAATATTATATTAATAATTACATTCTATCATATCAAAACATATCATTTTTGCATTAACTTAACATTAAATAAAATATTAAAGTCAATACAGACATTACAGTAGGTTGGAAAAACTTAAAGGTCAATTATCTTTTTTTATAGTTATATCATGTCTTATAAAGTCCCAAATAATCAATTTTTTAAATTTCAACAAAAACGATCTTGTTGAAAACTGCTGTTGCGTTAATATTTCTGATTTTTTTCATTTTTTTTTTCTTTAGTGTTTTTCAATAAACTACTTCTCCCCTGCCAAAACACTAACTGGATCTAACGAGGACTACCTTCAAACTTTAAAATTAAAACATTTTTCCGATCAACATCGTAATATAAAAAATCACATTATTGTTTGATTGATACATTTATCATTTCGCTTAGAATCTAAAACATAAACAAGCGTTATTAAATTATTTTTAATATTCGAATCAAAGTATTGAATAGCATTTTTTTTTTTTATTACAAAAAGAGTCTTTAAACTCAAAAAATACATAAACACACACCTATAATTGTAAATCCAATACCTTTATCATCTCATTCTAAATCTAATAATATTATATGTAATTGGACTACACGCGGTGTCAAAGTAATAAAAATCTTCTCCGACAATTTATGTTTTAGAATAAGTATAAATCTAAATAAACAAAAGTAAACCAAATAACATATTGTACATATGTGTTTTAGAAAAATCTGTTATTCTATAAATGGTATCATTTAAAGTCTTATGATATTTTTTAAAACTATTGCAGAGAATTCGTAGAAAATGGTTCAAAGACCCTACGTTTATTAAACTATGTGTAAACTATAATATATAAGTAAATACAAAAGAATGGCTGAGTGCTATTTTTTTTTTAGAACTTTTTCAACTGAAAAAATATTACCTATATGAAAAGAATAATAACACAAATCATTGAAAAATCAATAACTACCTTACAGACTTCAGCTATTCAGTATCTAATAATCAAAAATATCATTATCTATTTTCAGAGTAGAATGACAATGATTGTATATATATACACTAATAAGTTTTTAAAGTATTTGTATTAATAATGTATAGTAAAAGTATAAAAATAGACACAAGATATAATTTTTGTTAATTTTGTGGTGTATAGGTTTTTTTAAAAATATAGGGCCGTAAAATATAATTTACTGATTGTTTAAAAATACATCTCAGGTCACTGATCATTCACAAAATCTCGATAAACTATCTCGATACGGTAATACTAAAGTTCAACAGTTATATCTTATATACGTCTTTACAATCTTTATTCTACAATCATACATATGTTTATGACAGAAAAATTGGTTAAAATCTGATAATACAATACGTACACTATGCGTTTTGTATCGAACACGAGAAAAATATAATAACGAATAATCTATAATTTTCAAGACAACATAATAAAACTAATGTTCAAAGTTTACCTTTATATTATTTTCTATTTAAAATTAAAAACGAATACAGCGATAGCTGCTTTTCTCATTTTATGAATGGAATATTAGTTTAGTAAGGAAAATATTGTGTATAATAGAATATTTTGTGAAACGTCAAATATTAAACATTAAATAATTCCGTTTTGTTTTTTATTATTTTATACAGTGGTTAAATTATAATATATTATATTTACGCTTCAAGAGTGGTTTTGTATTAGTCATTGGCTTGGATAAGTAAATTTAATGTTCTAAAAATGAAATTATATACATCAATGTGCTTGAAAAATTATGCTCTTTAAACATATAAAAACTTTTAAAACATGAAACTTTTTTTTTTTTACTAATGCATTGTTGATGATTTAAGCGCAAAAAGTTATCATAACAAATTAAATTAGAAAAAATATGTATTAATTATGTTAATTATTTCAATCTTTGTAAATTCGTTAAATTTTTTTCTATAAAATATAAATTTTTATTAAACTTTATATTTATTGCACAGTCAGTTACTATATTTTGAACAATAAATGAGTTTCTACATTCATTAGTTATATGAAAGCTTGATTTTCATCAAAAATATAAATGTAAATAAGAAAGTATTTTCAAATATAATTACTATAAAAAAACAATAATACTATTTTTAATTACTATTTTAAACCTAGACTTTCATTGTGTAATTTAGTTCAGTTTCAAATTCCAATCCATTATTTTAATGTCTCTTAAAAATTCTTCACTATAGTATAATTCATGATTTAGCCATCTGACTTTCTTTTTTTTTTTTTATCGTATTTGGTATATTTAATGTATATACTATGTTTAGTTGTTATTTTTTATTTCAATCTATTAAAATGGTTGAACAAATCGAAAACATTTATTTTCTATAAACATAAAAACATAATAATAAATAATATGTAAATCAGAATTTTAGATTTGTTTACCAAACATTTTCTGAAAAATTGTAAACTGTCCAATAAATACAAAATAAAACGCTGGTCATTGATAAAAAAAATTTGTTATTTTTTTTAAACCTAGCTTATCTTATCAGTTAATGACGAATTTTTATAACAATAAAACTATTTTACAATAGCTTTTAATAGAAAGTCACAATAGTACGAATATAATGACACAAATAAGTAGCCGCACTTATTTCACTTATTTATTTATATTTATTTTTAGATTTTGTAGTTTATAGTACAAGCACTAGAAATTTGTTTAAAATTTGTGACAAAAAGTTTCACAAATTTCTTTACATATCATAATATTTTTAAGACGTTGACAATTTATCAATTATATCATAAAATATACCAAACTTGAATGTAACAATGTAATATTTATTTTTCTTATCAATTTACTTCACATAATATTGATTAAATAAAAAAAAAATGCTCCAGTACCTTTAAGTTCGTTAAAAATAATTTTAGTTGTAATATTATTATTATATATTTTTATCAAAGTAAAAATATTTTAAGCACGGCGATCTGTATAGACATTTCTTCTACACTTACGGAATTTTTAAGTACGTATTTCTTTAATATTTTTCACAAATATTGATTATTTCTTTTTATATTTTATTATCCATTCTAGTGTTTGATATCCGAGTGTATTTCAGTTCATTATCTATAACTAAACACTTTAAAGAAGCTCGTAATTCTGAATAATAAAAAATAAAAATAATTATTATTATAATAATGTCCCTTCGATTCCTTTTTATATAGGTACCCAAAAATATATATTATATTATTTATTGAATGCTTTGTTTTTAATGAATTTATAATTGATAATAAAAATAACACTCTTGAAAAACATTAAAATACTAACATATAAATTATCTACATAAAATTCAGCTAGATTTTAAAAGAATTATTTATAATATTTTAATATTATGTACATTATAAACATAAACCTTTGTATACTGCACAAATGTATTATTTGTGTATATGAAATGAGGTCAGAATATGAATTCTCTAATGAACCACTTTTCGTTTAATATTTAATTTTAAACGTAATTCGTATAATGTTTGATACAGGTATGGTATTTTCTGTTGTAGACGTTAATACCATATATTTGAGGTTGTAGACGTTAATACCATATATTTGAGTATTCCATAAGGATTATTAAATCCGTCGCTTCTAAACTTTAAACATTAATCTAATTGACCCCATAAACTGGAAAAATGTTCACATGTATTAACAATGAAAACTATTAGACACACTTATCAGCATTCAGCAATAATAAAAGCTGAGTATTTAGCTATTTATATATAATTATTATTAAAGCTTACATTTTTTACTCAAAATTTGACTATATGAATTAAGTATAATTCAAACTTAAAATACTGTATAAATATATAATAATACACATCATATATTAATTAGTTAATACAGTCAAATCGGATTATAAATATTAAATAGAACATAATTTATTATACTTGTATAATTGAACAGTTGCTATTATAAGTTATATATCTAGTCTTATACCTGAATATATTAAGTACTATTATGAGGAGTGCGTACTATACCTATTATAATATACTACAATAGTGTGTAGATAGTATTAATTATTCTTTTGAAATGAGTAGACGTTGTTTGGGAATATTACGTTACATTAAATAACTCGATTATTCAATTTTTTTTCGATATAAAAGTTTAAATATACTTAGTGTTATTTACTAAGCTAGATAATCAAATTATAAAATACATTACTTTAATGAGATTTTTAAAATACCAAAATAATTTTACTACATTTTTGTTATAGCAAAAAAATATTTTTAAATTGATCTATGAAACAACATCTTATAAAACAAAAAAATATCATATTTGCACTTCATAACATAATATTGTTGATTGATAGAATAGGCACTTATATTAAACTGTTCAATATAAAAGAAACCTCTTCAAATTTAAAATATTAATAAAGTTAATTGTGAAACGATGATAATTCAAAAAAGTTGACAAAGAAATTCTTTTAAAAATTAGCTACCTTGACCAACTGATCTTAAATTAAGTATTAATACTGTTAATAGTTACTTAAGATGACGCAGTATATTCATTATATTGTGAGTTGTTTCCATCTTACTACTTTACATCTTAGCGAATTCGCATTTAGCGGAATACATTTTATGCTCAAGTTTTAAAGTCAATTTACCTATTATTAAACTATTCTCTAAAGAGAATCATATAGGTATAAATTTTGATTGGTATTTTTATTTCAAAGTTATTTATAGCTATGTAAAATATTAAATCTTTAAAATAAAAATATTAATAAATCTATTTGATGCTCTAGATAATAATTACCTATATTCTTATCAGTTATCTTTAAATTTAATTATAAATAAATTGACTCTTATATTGAAGCTAAAAGCATAAAATGGATTCCGCTGAACTTGATTTTGCGGTTTTACGTTAGTACGATGGAGACATAACACATGTGGGTATGTCAACCTATTAATGTATTTCACATTAATCATGGTAATTTTTTTTATATTAACATCAATTTATGTATGAATTAATCTAAATGATTGATGTAGCGAATACTCACAGATACTCTGTATCATCTAACACCTGATATTATAAGTTATTAGTTAAAGCCAGCAAAATGGCCTTGCCAAAGACTACACTAAATCGCATAATTACCACAAATTCCAATTACAAAAATCAATAAAATATTTTCTTATTATCGGAAAGACCCGTGTTTTGTAGTGACAAACAGAATGTCAACAATCGGAACTGTGCCTTGGTATGTTCCATACTAACGTGTTTTTAGAAAACTCGTGAAATAATTCCATCTATATAATTAATAGTAAAACTTAAAAAAAGAAAAAAACGGTTGACATTTTGAGAGACATACCCCGCATCGATAATATAACTAATACGACGAGCAATAGGAGCACGCATTCATAAACTGAAACTACCTATGATATAGAAAACTTACATTAAAATTATCGTGAATCAGATTAGATTTTTCATTTTCAGCAAGTCATAAATGGTGCGTAGCTTTTATTTCTAACATTCTGAAATTCCAACTTTTATTCTTGCTTCATTTTGTAACTATGATAGTCCAAACATCGTAAATCGTACACTTTCCGTATAGCTGTGTTTCTTGTTCAATGACGCTAATGAAAGTAACAATAATTATAGTCTATAATAATATTTTAGTCGATAATTGTACATATAAATAACTTTTCAATATTTTGTAATTTTGATTTGTACATTAAATATATTGTTATAATGGTTAACAAACTGCTGATCTAGAGCACCTGACAAATACACACGTGTGGTCCGGTAGTTGGTAATTCGTTGTTCAAACCACATAACATACTTTATATTCACATTATAACAGTCATTTACATTAATTGTTGTGAACTCATTACACTATATTATATGTGTATATTTTTTTAGAGAATAAATTACGAAAACCTGTTTAGAATAATCGTACTGGCCAAAAATAGTATAGATAAATATTAAGATGTGTATATTTTAATAATAAGAGTATGTAGCCATATAAAAATATTTTATTCATATAGACAAATA
>VUJU01004217.1:0-20041 GCA_009835225.1 Aphis craccivora
TGTTCCCAAGCGGTCACCCATCCAAGTACTAACTACGCCCGACGTTGCTTAACTTCAGTGATCGGACGAGAACTGGTGTATTCAACGTGGTATGGTCGTTGGCAAAGGTTATGTAATTATCCTTTATTGTTAAAAGTATATTAATAAATGTCTATGGAAAAAAAAATAATTTCAAATGCCTATATATTAAAATTAAAATTAGTCTCAATATTTCAAAATTATCATCGTGCTTTAAAAATTGTCAATTTTGATAATATTAATTGTTTCAATTTTCAACAATCAATATTATTTTAAATATCATAAAATAAATAATGAAAAATTATTATTTTGTTTCAATTTTCAATTTTGTACACATAGAAAGTTCTAAAAGTTCTGCTCAGATTATGTTATAGTATGTATTATGTTTATTATATTAAATATATTGTTTATTATTAAATAAGTACATGGACACGTATCGCTCATAGCAAGTATCAATAAATATTATTTTTGTTTATGTCCTATGTTATGTAATAGGTATGTAGTAGGTACCTCGTATGTTAATGTCGCGGGAAATTCGTTATTTTAAAGAGGAACATTATTGTGTGGTATAACAACTAGAATCGGACACACGAAACAAGTTTGACCGCAATTAATTATATTTTGTTAAAAATACGTTTTTGTATCTCGTATTACTTAAATGTTTTAATTTTCAAATATTTGTTTTCATTATAATTGTATTGATATCATTATTACCTCTTATATAACCTCCACTGCTAAATGGATGTCAGGACGTTTATATTTTATATTTATACTACCCCACAAGCTTTATTCGTGTACATTATAAATACGTTTTCGTTTATTAGTATGAATTATGCACCTTAAACATCGTTGTTCCAGTGATCTAGACGTGAGTTTGACACAGTGCAATATGACAATTAGATGATAGGAATAAAAGGAATAAGGGTTGCTCCTATATTGCTGATTTTCTTTTCTCCCCGATCGAACCACAGTGGCCCACAGTACATATACCTAATATAGATCGGTGGTAGATGATTAAACTTATATATTATAATATTATGTGTATACTATTACCGCGTTTGCCGTCGTTGCGTTTTCCCGCGTGTGCACCGGCAGAACGATCACGTTCCGTCTAGAAAGTGGCCCTTTACATTGCGGTTGGGCGCCCATCAACCGTTACGGACCAATCGACTGCTTCCAATATTATTATATTATCACACTAGGTGTATCATAACGCATACGATTATATATATACAGTATATATACGTGTGTATAATATGGGTAGAGTAGCTGTTGGTAGTAAGTCTACTTCACCTATATAGGTATAGGTATATATTATAATACAGTACGTTCGTATTATACTATATAATATAGGTATAATAATAATAATTTGTATTATTGTATTTCTTTTCTGTTGGAATATAATAACGCGCAACAGAAATGATATACATGCGCTCGTCTACCGGAAATCGATTGTATGTTATACGTATACGTATATATACACGCCTTGTGCGTATATAGTGTTATATTATGTATATCATGATTCGTGAATTGCATTTATATATATAATAATAGTAAACATCTGTAGGCATGTCTATTATTGTTATATATATATATATATACGTTTTGTACGGCTGTACAATATGTTCAGACGTTGCGCCTAGAAGTCAGCGCCTCCGGGGCAACTAGTTTTCTTGCAGTGTGGCCTATAGGCGAATTGCATTCCTCGAGTACATAAGGAAAAAATACAATAATAATTAAAAACGTGTAAGTAGTTCAAATCTTTTACGACGACCTGACATTACCAGAAATACTTATGGCGGTTATTTTCGACAATTATTATTTTAATTTGGAGAAACGGGATCCTGCGCTGGGGGCTGAAGTTAATAGAACCGTGCAGAACATTAAACATCCCATAAGATTCAAGTATGTATAGGATATGCCCTGACATTTTTGTCCATGTTTAAAACATAAAATCATGGAAAGTGTAAAGTTCTGACTGAATGTCCATGCACGGTGGTGACTGCAGGTGACGCTCGACCATTTACATTTTATTGGGAAAAAATAAGTAGTACCTAAGTAGTAAGTACCTATATAAAAGTATTCAAAATCCGAGTTTTTGGACAGTTTTGAGGGCAATCAATTGGACGAATGTGGCATTAGACTTCAGAAAAGAAAAAAATCATATCCTGCTGACAATAATAAACCATTTAATTTATGTAACCACTAACCAGCATCAAAGAAAAGAAATAACAAATATAAAATTTTTAAATTCCATATACTTTACATGTAGTTGTTAACGATATTTTCAATACTTTACTATTATATTTTTTTTATCATTTGACATATTTAAATAGGTATTATACTATTTTTATTTTTACTTTTAATTAACTAATAATTTAAAAATCTTTAATAGTAATAACTAATAACTATTACAGCTAAATATTATTTTTATATTACCTTTTGACATATTTATATTGTGCATTTGTGCACATTTTTACATGTAGTTTGATGATAGGACGATAAACATATACGTTATCATAACACTATAGGTACATAATTATTACTAGTTACTACTTATTCCATTATTCCTGTAAACTATCACTGTTAGGAGATTCACCACTTATATTGTCAGTATCATTATACGATGAATATCTCTTATTGATTGGCTGTTTTAATATTAGTTTAGATTTATTTATTATTTTGGTAGTTGTTTTTATCTTCACTAACTTGATTTAATTTTGATAAAAGTATATAAATTTGTGTTATAGACATGGTTCTTGATATTTGAATTGAAGATGTAGTTTTATGTTTAGTCTTACCTTCAAAATCATTTTTTACAGTTTTTAATAGTTCTGATTGATTTTCCTAAAATTAAATTAGTATTAAATTTATTTACTGTACGTTAATGTAACATTTTATAGAAGTTAACATATACATTTAAAAGAACTATTTTTGGATCTAATTAAGTCAATACATTAAGAAAGTCCCTTATTTCCTTCCTTCAAATAAATTGTTTGAAAATTAGTTTTGAGTTAGTTAATTTAAAATTGTAGTTATTGAGTTACCATAACCATAATATGTCTATTATAACATTATTTTTTTATAAGTAATTTTATATTAGTATTCTGATTGTAGAAGATATTTATCTCTTAAGTGTTTACTTTTATCAACTTGGTTACATTATCGTCTATTCAAGACATACTGCTTGGTGTTGTTATGTGTATATTTCATTGCTGTTTTTCATTGAATATCTACTGTTTTTTTTCTCGATCTTCGAGAAATGTTTCTTGTTTAATGGGTACCCAATAGTTGTGTTAACAAATTCATCTGTTACATCATCTTGTCTATCATGTATTGTTGGCTTTAATACACTATTTAATTTATAAATATATTAAGGTTTTCTACTAGGTATTAGAAGTTCTAAGTTCAAATTTACTAGATTTACTTACTGAGATGTTATATCTTTAGTGATGCCTTTGGGAAATTTTGTCTCGAACCATAACTTTTATTTTTAAGTTTATCCAAACATGATCTTAGATTTTTGTTTTCATCTTCCAAATGTTTGACTTCATGTTGTAATTCTTTGATTTTAGTATTTTTTTAAATTTATGTTATATAGATACCTATATGATTTATTTTGAAGTTCTATTTTTTTCATAATATTCTAAAATATAAATTTAAAAAAGAATTGTCAAGTCAGTAACACTCTGCTGTTTAGCAGGTCACTATAACTGATGTATTAAATTTTAATCCAATGATAGGTATCATTGTATATGAAAAACGATTTTGAATGATGGAGATGATTTGTGAATATTAAGTTTTTGAGTTCCAACCATAAAAAAAAATCGATTAGATCGAAAACTGGTTTTGCGAAGAACATTCCCGTTTTCCGTCACTTTATTTTTGTTTTTCTCGATTTTTTTGAAAACTGTTGGAAAATGTTTACTTTTGACCTTTATAATGTACCAAGAATATTCAATTTGCCATTGGAAACCACTCCCGAAGTTTGAAATTGAACCATTATTTCGACAAGTTATGCTGTACACAGACACACACAAAAAAAACACACATGTCGTTGTAAAATCAATACATTCATCACTTCGTTCAGAATCTAAAAGATTAGTTAGCTGTTAGCCTACTTAGTGAATTACTCTATATACCTAAAATATTATGTACAAACAGTATATGTGTGTCAAACTGCAGGATCAATCGTTGTCAGAAATTAAAACACAATATAATATCAATAAATAATTACGTACATACCTGTAAGGTACCTATATATCCGTAATATATACGTCTTACTTATCCGTATATTCTTTATGATTTGTATTGTATATTTTATTATATAGATTTTTACTCTATGGATATACAATATACATATTGAGGTCAAGAGGGTCCATCGTCACGCAAAAACCCGAGAGAAAAATGAATGGGTGACGTAAAAAAAAAAAAAACCAGTTTTACTTTTTTGTTTTATTTTTGAGTCATCCCGGCGCTGACAACTATATTACACACAATATTAATAATATTATTATCGTGTATACATTTACATGCATATGCGGACCTTACGCAACCCGTAATGGATGTATAGGTATATGCGTACGCACATTTTGGTCCGTGTCAGTCACTCGCAGTTCCCGACGACGACCACCGTCGTCGCGTTTTATGTCCTCCCCTCTAACATTTAATTTCCAGCGCGTTGGAGATATGTACGAATTAATTAATGCTATGGAATATATTATTTGATATAATATGATAGAAAAAAAAAAAACAACCTTATAATATATTATTATATAGCTATATAATATAGTAGTAACTAGTGAACCCGACAGAGACCGAGGGAGACGGACACGCGTGGAATATGAGAACGGTGCACACACATATTATACAGGTATATACCTACGCTATAATATAATACACGTCAACGGGATATAACGAATATTTACGTGGTGAATATTGCATGTAACAGGTAATCGTTGTAAATCTTAATGTGTATGTGTGTATTGTAGAGGTGGCGCAGTTTACGAAATCCGAACAATTTTGATGACTTTCTATACGTATCTATAAACAGTAGACACACTGTTCGTATATTATTATTGCGGAGCGTGGTGTATATTAATATCTAGTAAACACTGTTCGACATTATTAGTGTGCAGTATTTTTTCAAGCTTTTTCATTCAAGGCTCGACTCGGTTTAAACCCAATGAATCGAAGAAATAATACTGAACGACAGTCACTTTTTATTTTGCCCGTCCAACGAAATAATGAATGGTAGTAAATTATACCTGCTGTATGTAGGTAAACATATTATAATATTATTACGCTATGACGTGTAATGTAACCTGTACATATTAATCAACCACTCGTGTGTTGTTCCGGAACTCTGGTCAAGCAAATTCGTTTTTCTATTCGTACGAAATATTTTTTATTTTAATATTAAATATAATTCATTATTATGTATGATATAATATAGGCGATACGCAAATATAGTTTCGATTGATTAAACTACGCATGATTAACTCAACGTCTAAATAGTACATATTTGACATTTTGGTAATCACGTTCTAGAATCGGGTTTTGATCAAAATATTTTGTGAAAAATAGTAGCTAGTAAGTGGTAATACAGGAAATAAATAATTATGTTCAAATAAGACAATTCTTTCCAGTATGTATAGTTACCTACAGGCTACAACTGTAGTTAGTAGTTACATATGAACGTATCAACAATTCATAGTTATTTTTTGATTACTATTGGAATTAATAATTGTTAAGACTGATATTACCTATTTGATAAATAACAGTTTATATCTTAACCTTTAGAAAGGTTTTAAACTGTCGTCTTGATCATAATTTATAAAATATATTTTCGCCAGTTTGTTGTTTATTGATGAAATTATGACTCTTTCCGGGGTTAGTACTCGTGGTTAACTATATCATGAAATTTAATGTTAGCTTATAATATGTGCAATTTAACGAATAATGAGTTTAAAATATACGTTGAACAATATGTTATATAATATGATAATATACTACCGTATAATAAGTGTATATTTTTACCTATTAGTGTCAAATGATTTTGGGTACACACTACACGTAGATAATTGTAATTGTACGTTCGGCCCAAATAACATTTTACATTTTACAAATAACATATTTAGATGTATATTTTTTTCTTATTACCGTATATAATACATATGTATACCCTACTATACGTGTCTCGTCCGAGGTATAATCTTGGTTAATTACGGGTCACGGACAAAATATTATTATATAGCTGCGGCCAATTACCCGAACTGTGAGGAAGAAAAAAATAAAAAATAAATGATCCATAGTTTATAGTGATTCATCGAACTGTGTTATATATATCGTCTAATTGACGGAGTGAGTGATATTCGGCATTATCGTTTTTCAAATAACTAGTCCTGCGTGAGATTAAGAACAATAGTTATAATGAAGATTATTATAACAGGTGTTCCTCGACAAAAGACTTCATCGTCGGTCGCAAAATAATAAAATAATTATATTTGTTATCCGATTATTTATTTTATAAATTGTAAACGAGTATAAGCGCTATATAACATGAACTATTTTTCAGTTATATTTATAATTATAATAATGAAGATAATATTTCTTACAAAATAATATAACTGTGACTTCCACTATATTTCTAAGACCCATGCATGTGATGCTGTGCTGTGTGGCTCTAAGTTTAGAACTTAGCCCCATTAATATTATCGTTATACCATTTACAACTATGTTTATACATACTGTGTGGAACAACGATCGAAATGATCGAAAAAATAATTTTCTTTTTACATATTTCTTATGACAAATCAAAAATAATAATGTTTAAAACAAGGATCAGATTCGCAGTAAATTGAATACAATCAGAAATTTCAGATCAATTTAGATTGGGTTGAAATCGTCCGTCCGTTTCATGCAAATTTATACTTGGTATATTATAATTTATAATATAATAATTATTTACCATGTGTATACCATATATATACTTAATTATTAATTTTACTTCTTCGTACATCGTGTATGCCACGGCACATCACGCAACTAGTTTTATTTTCCTTTTTATTCACCTTTTTGTATTATTTTTTTGCAAACACGTGTTCTGCATATCTTTGTAATTTCTTTGTAATATCCAAATGATAATAATATAAATATTTTAGATATTCGTAAATTTTTCTAAACTTTTAGCACAACTCAAAACTTCGAATTTTCCAAAAATGAAACCTTGACTTTATATATTATCGAAAATCCCCTGGTTAGGAATTTTTGACGAAATACTCACGCAGTTATTGTTTACCGTAAATATAGTATAATATATTATAATAAATAGGATATAATATAATGTATCGTATTATCTGTATTGTTGTACAGTAAGTTAATGAAATATTACCCTTGAAGTGCGCGTGATGTATACAGGTATATCGGAATTCGGAGTGTATAATACACACAGAGGTATATTATGTCCTGCACTGTTGCGGTAAAATGCAACCTATGCACGCGCCGGTGCAGCGAGGATTAAAAAACAATATATAGGTCCCTAAAGTACGTGCTACTCGTCGGTACTGAGAGGAATAAAACGTATATAGGTATACCCAACTCTTTGTATATATTATAATAATATACAAATTATGTTTATGTGTATACACGCGAGAAACCACATCCCTTGTGATCGATTTCCGGACAACCAAAGACGGCGTTCAATATTATACCTGTATAATATATTTAGGTATTACCTATATGAGGTATAATATTGTATACTAGCGTATATTATACGCTCTGCGATGTTTTTTTTTTTTTTTTTTTAATATCGTTTTTTCGATACCCGCACTATCGGGTGTCTTTTTTTCGGTGGATTAAAATCGTATACGTAGGTACTTTATAATATATAAATGTAACTTTAGTAACGTAGGTTAGTACCTAACGGGCTGGGTGGGCTGCAAAAACGTAGTAATAGTCATACGAAGAGATTCAGAAGGAAAAAGTTACGCTCGTCTAATTTTTACACAGTAGGTATTTGTTTTCTATAATATTACTTTAATGTTTCGGACTTGTAGACTGAGAAGAGTATTTTTCTAAAAATTTCAATGTACCTATGTTTTACCGAATACTAATTGTTATTCGACGTATTGATTGTTACAATGTATAGAATCATTTAATAATATACGTTGATTATCTATCGTTAGAATGAAGAGTGCCTATAGTAGTACCGCAGTATCGTTCGCACTTTTAAACTTAAAACGCTTGTTGAAATTGAATGCATCACTACATTCATAATAAAGATTAAAAAAATACAAAATACGAATTATAATTTAATCGATCAGCTGTTCCTACCTATCGCAATATAATAATATATATTATATAATCTTAAGTATATTATTTTACCTACCTATATATACACGAGAGCGATTGAGTTTGAACACATATTGCAGAAAATCATTATTTTTGTTTACGCAGAATTATCATCTACAATACAATATGTTATATATAATTATAATACATATATTATTGTGGTTTTCGTGTTCAGATATTATTTGCAAAACTTTACACACAGTTCGTCATGTCTGACCAATTACGGGCTAGATACAATAGTGATACAACTACGCGCTACCTATATACGTTTAAATATATATTATAAATTTTAATATACGGGTAGTAGTTGTAGTTCTAGTTCTTATTTTTTAAGGTCACATATTATATATATATCTTAGCTTTTTAATACACAATTTCATAGCCAATTTTGTTTGTAATGTATGGATACAATATATCCATTAGACGTATTGATTGTACGTCTTGTATTTACGCGAATTTCTCTGCAGAAGACGTACGTTTGAGTTGAAAAAAATAAATAGGGTGTCGGTATGTATGGTTTTATTTGTTCGAAGATGGACAATAATTCTAGTAGTTTATATAATTATACATATATATCATTTTAAACTCACGTTCTATTGATATTTTAAACAGTGAAAGCACATCATTTCTGAGGTTAACATTTCAACAGTGCTTTTATCCTATACTCTCGTGAAACCGACTCGTTGAAAAATTGCAAATCAGTAATCACAACAGAACTCGAGTACAAATTTTTACTAGATACACTGCAATAGTGTATGTGCCACGGTACAAATAAAATATTGTTAAATCGTAGGTGTTAAAGTCGATATATATATTATCTAACGCTATCGTTGTTTGTACATTATTTTATGTACAATGCAGGCATGCATAATTATTAATATCGTGTAAAGGATCGATATAATATATCGCTTTTGCGCTTCGATTAATGGTCACCTAGTACACCTATATAATAAAATATATTACGTATTATTATGAATATACGACGGTACTTATACATTTTGACGAATGCTTTTCACGTGTAGGTATATAATCGTTCTCGAAGTATTAGAAAAACCGAAAGCGGTATCATAAATCAGCTCAGTAAAACACTTCTCGCGGGTCTTCGACTCGCGGACACGGGTCGCGCACTTTTAACTCGAAAATAAATATTATTTATTGTACATAAGCATATATACTTATAACACGCCGTCGTATTCTATTATATACGGGCGCGACGACGTCATCATCGCAGCCTGTGCGGACTATATTACGATAGGTACATCCGTCGATTTTTCAACTACACACGTCATATACGAGTACATTTCCGCGGGGCCCGTCGGTCACAAACTCGACGATTTCCATTATTATATTAGGATTTATTTTCGTAAATTATTTTTCCTCCCAAAACGACTCAATAATAATATTATGTTATAATATATTATATGTATAGGTATGTACAGTGTACACCATATACTACGTACCTATATATATACGTACATAGGATGCCTTCAATATAATAAGTACACGAGCGGCCGACAAGCGTGCAACGTGTTATATTCTTCAAACGTTTTATTATATTAAATTATTATTATATTGTTTCGTTTTCGCCCCGAGGCATTGTCCTCACGCTCGCGTGCGCCCTCGCACACGCACACACGATGTATGAAGAGAGAACGACGAAGATCCATTCGACGCGTGAAATATCGCATGTCCTTAGCACAGTCGGCCATTAATTTACCGCCGAAAAAATATCTACCACGGTCTATACCTATACGTAGGTACCTACTTTATTGTGTACAGTGTACATATACGTATTATAGGTATATTATGGCGCACAATGAATGAGACAGTACTTGTGTGTGTATGCGTGCCGGCTTCAACGGCCGTTCTCGTCGCGTTGTTACTGCTGCGCAGTCAGTGATTATATTAATTTTTTATAAAAATATATTTTATTATTAACATGCAACTCTTTTCTTCGCTCCGTCTGTGCCTGTGCATCATTCCGATTTGATGACAATGACTAATGAGCTATTATACTATTACAAATATATTTTAATAATATGCTCGCGCGAGCATTTCCCCTGTCCCCGTAGACGCCGCCACGACGATTTGATCACAATTGTGTTTTCGAGTGGGTAATAATACTGCTGCAGCATGCATATACAACAATAATTATTATAATGTACTCGCTCGCGTCTCGTTCAATTTGTCGTCCGTCTTCTCTTTCGGGCGGGACACTTTTTTGTACGATAATAATAATAATACAGGTATGCGCCCGTTTCGTGTGAATCATAATAATATATATTTAATATTTATACTATATTAACATCATTATTGTTACCATCACAATATATGAAATTGATGGTAGTATATGCGCTCGCCTTCGTCACAGAACCACCCCCGCAGCGCCACCGTGATTTCGACGGGTGAGATGTTATGATGGATGCGTCGTATAGTATAATATATAGCTACACCGCTTATATATAGCCTAAAGTGCAGTCAATTAACGTGTTGCGTCCCATCGAGGGATGCACTTGGCCGTTGGACAGGTGGGAAAATAACGTGTTGAATTCCCACTGGACCGCTTATTCTCGTTTTTAGGTTTTGATGGTGCCTATTTAATAACATATGTACACGTTATCGATTATGACTATTATCACTGTAATAATAACTATTATAACTATCTATTCATCACAAGTATATTATTCATTGAAATATAATTCATTCATTTCATTGCATACTAGAATCGGCATTCCGAATAGTTAACTTAAAGGATAATGCTATTATATAATATTATTATTATGTTCATTAAAAAACTGCAGCTGTACGCCTATCATATTGGTGAAAAAACTATTACCTACGATTGTAGCGACCGCTGTTTTTTATATATCACCGTCTAAATTTTCTTACTGATCTAAGACTTCTCCACCTCTGAAATAATATCTAAAGTCAAGCGTGCATTTTTTTGGACCCAAGTGCACTTTGACGATAAGAATTATTATATTTTTTATATTAAACGTAATAATTCTAAATGTATTAATACATTATTTTTGTTGCGCATGTGTTATCTTGATTGATACGATTTTAATTTTCTGTACAATTTTCAGATGATCATTCGGACATACCCGTCGGCGTAACCGAGTCGAGCAACTGGTGTAGCTATTCGACGTCGTCGTATTCACCGAGTGCCGCTCCACTCGGAGGAGCTTCATATGTCGCGTATCCTGACGCTACCGGTCCTGCCGCAGCCATGGCAATGGAAACTCCCTCGACCTGTAAGTATATACTGTATAATATACGATAGCAACGTTGTAAAATATATATTTACTATTTAGGGTGATTTATCAAATTATGAATTTATTCAAACTGATTTTTTACGGCATAAATCTGAGTAAAGACTTATTATACGTATAAACACGATACAAATTAGTAAAAATGATGATATTATTAAGCATATAATGATTAATATATGATTAATTAATGATATTTTTTTAAGCTTTAAATCAAAATCTGAACTGCTATGAATTATGATGTAGTCTGGTGACAATATACTACCTAGAGTACTAGACAACTAAGAATTATATAGCCATTATAGGTACTATTAAATAATATTAATATATTTTGCATATTGCCAAGTGTTTTGTTTTTCTATTTTCGAGACGTGTTAATACTGTTTTGGTCATTCGACTACAAAAATATCGATTGTACTTATACCTCATTTTCTACTTGCCTACCCAATTGCTGTTAGTATTACCTTTGTAAAATGCACACACACACCTGAATTGGACGAATTTGATTATCTTAAAAGTCAAATTATCGATTTGAATCGAATATTTTATACTCGCGTATTCTATTCGTATATAGACACAAGACGAGCAGAGAGTTATATTTTCGTAGGTTCCTGTTGAATTTAAAAATATGTTAATCGTAAATATATTCGCAGTGATGTTATATAATATACGATTTTCGTTCACTCGGAAAAATTGCAAACAGTATTACTGTGGATGTAATACGGGTATACGAACGCACGAGATTAGTAAAAACACGCTACTTATATATTTATTATTACAATATTATGTACCATAATATATAATATATATATTATGTATTATAATGATAAACAATGTATAAAATGTGGACGGACGCATCGATTACTGCGAATTAGCGTTCAAAAATATCATATTTATTATTATACGTATACTTGAGGACGATCGACGTCGTGTGTGTTCGTCACGCGATGGTTACTTGCATCCGCACCTATATACATTATAGCTACATTAGGTCCTCATATATTCAATATTCATATACTATAGGTACCTATTCATATTCAGCGTGTGTATGCCTTTCAGAAGCTCTCAAATTGCAAAAATCCTCCGAGTTCACCCTAAAACTCGGGTCATTCGTTCGAATCAAATGATATAGTATTATATTATACTACAGGTAGGTAGATATAGTATAGGTATTTATACACTGTAATGTAGACTTGGTTGAAATGTATACACGAATATTGTGACAACACGTCGCAATCGACTAACTACTTTAGTGTAAAATTACTGCAACATAATAATATAATATAGGTACATCTAAAAATACATAAACTATTAATTTACAAATTTCGAAAAGTTATCATTTACTGTTCTATAAACATTTGAAAATCTTGATGATTAAATTGTTAGAAGGAAAAAACCATATATTATGAACTTGTTAACTCATTATATACAAATGTATGCATTTCTATATACCTAGATTTTACAACAAATGTACCTAATAATGTTTTTAATGCACTATAATAGACCATTGGTGTATTTTTAATTGTAAAACACTATTGTATGGTCAAACATCTTTTCGGTTTTTGAATTTCTATAGCTATGAATTATACGCGGAATTGATACGATTATTTACTAGTACCTAAATTAATATAAATTTGAATTTATGAATTTATTTAACGCGGTATACCGATATCAATAATTTCGATACTTTTGATTTTTTCTTTTTGTCAGTAGAAAATCATTACTTTTTAAACGGCCTCATATATTATATTTAACTATATTCATAAAAATACTTTAGGTGCTACAGACATTGTTTAAATGTTTTATTATAGCAAATCGATTTTTTTTCTAAACGAGTTTTTATATGATTGAACGATTTTTACTTACAAACCGATTTTTGATTAATTATTCCATTTTTTGATTTAGATAATAACTATAAGTAAATATGATGATATATAATATAAACTAAATGTAACACCTATTCTCTTTTCACCCAGAACTTGTTAAATTTGTTTTTTAAATAATTTTAACATACGAGTATATTCAATATGATATCTTAATTTAGCAGTAATAAACATTTATTTTAGGTACTTTTCTGTAGTGAAATGGACTCGAATGGATTTTAATAACAATGTAGGCGTGTTTCACTATTAAGAAATATTTGGGCGTAGATCTTAGTATGATTTCGACAAGCAAACGCACTCGACGTGTGGCTCGTTATTTCTATGTTTACTATTTGACAATCCATCATCGTGGGCACTGGACAGTTGGTGTTCAAGTTATTGGACAGTACAAACATAAAAAAAAAATTACGAAAATGTTAAATGTTGTGCTGTATCTACCATAAACAAGAAGTATAATTGTCTGTATTTACGTCGTCTGCAAGTAATGCTTTAATAAATAATAGCCTCGGGTTAGAGACGTCTATATGTCATCTGTACATGATGATATCATAATTTAAAAATTGGCAGAATATTATGTCTGTTAATTTTTTTTTTTTTTTATTCTGCAATTCAGTATGATCAAAATTTGAGTAAATCAGACTTAACAGCTTCTTTACTTTTGTTAAATCCGTGGTCTTTATAATCGCCAATTACTATAGGTATCCGGTGGCGTATTAACGACGTTAACGAAATATTATTATACTTACGTTAAGAAATCATATTTTAATCGACTGTCGTATTTATCCTACTTCCTACGCGACCGGTGTCTGCATACCTATAATACAATTTCCGTGTGTGGTACATTATCGAGACCGAAGGGTGTCATTACTGTCATTAATATATTTTACGTCGTTTTCGTATGATATAATAATACGTTATTACTATATATAAACCATCTATTACGACCGCGTGTAACAAGTGTCTGTACACACAAACCGCCCTGTAAATCGTAATGAGATTGTCTTCGTTGGCATCTGTGACCCCACGTGTACCCTCCGGCCAGTCCCTGCAGTAAAAATAAAAGGTACGTTATCGGCAATGAAATTACAATTCGCCGTGAGACTCGTGTTAAATTTCTACTAATATCATATTATATATGGTATATTACAAGACATAAGTACGTCAACGTTATATATATATATATATATTCGTCCCAAAGGAGTGGATTATACCTACACGCGTATATTATTACGAGCAATAAATGTTGTGGTCCCGTCTCCTATACATGTATATATAGTTATACCAGGTATACCTATTTAATATATTAAAAGTATGTGCGAACGGATTAGATGGTACCTGATGTACCCAGTACCGATCATACAAAATATTATGTACTCTATAACAAGATAACATATACCAGATACCTATATGTCTATAAACCAGTAATTTTTATAAATACGGGATTTATCCATTATACCATTGTCCGTCGACGATTCATCAATCATATAAATTGGTTGTGTGAATAAGATATCGATGATATACGTAAATTTGTATATGCATGCATTTATGCATTGATGTGTGCCTATATTAAGTACTTCCCAAAAGAACAACAGTATGAGTGGGGCTGCAGTAAAAGACTCATGGGCGTAGGTAAGGTATAGGTCTTTTAATACTATATAATGTATTTGTGAAATCCATACTGCATTGTTCTCTATGTATTTGTACCTACATTCGAGTATTTTTAGAGTTCCACGTTTTCGGTACGCCAAAACCCTTTTTAGGCTGTACAATAGTAAATAGTATAATACACATTTTTTATAGTATTGAAATAATAAAATATTTATGTTTATATTAAACGCGAAACATCCGAATCTAAAAAATCGGTCGATTAAAAAAAAAAAATTAAATCAAAGTTAATTAAAAACTTCAAAACAATATAACACAACATTTATAGACTGAATTTAAACCGGCGTTTTACTTAATCCGTGGTAAACATTTTGCTTTTTGCCCACATTAATTAATTGTTCTATGCCTACGGCCCGGCAATTACGATGTAACTATATTTCGTAGGTATTATCAAAACTATTGAAGAACTCTTTGATACGTACCCAGCCTCCGAGTACGGTGGGCGCTCCGGGGCTTAAGCACATACAAAGTTTACAGCGCACATCCACATCCATTATTGAAATTTAATATTATTAAATTGCAATACAAAAATTCCTTTACGTACTATATTCACAGTAAATATTATTTATTAAGGGGGTTCTAAGCGAATAGATTTTTTATACATTTAGACCAATAAGCTGGCGAAAAATAAACATATTTCTAGTAGTCCAATTTTAATTTTGAAAAAAAAATTTAAACTTGTTAGCCTTTTTTCTATGTCCCCTTTAATAATAACCACTAAGAGACGCCTTAAGTATAAATCACTTAAAATACCTTATACCTTGATAATATTGGTTTTTTTTATTCTACATACCTACCTATACACGACAATAATCATTGTTTGTTGTGACTGTGCTGCAGGTCTATCGCACTTTCTACGATATCGTATACTTTGGGTTGTTTTCGTTTATCGCGTAAATTCTAATATTTTTTTTTTTTTTTTTATCAATTATTTTAAGCATTTGTTGTATTCGCCCGTTATTAATAAAACACGTTTTTTTTCTTGTTCGTCTGTGCTGCAGTGTACGGAGGCGGTCATCAGGATGTCCAGCAAAACAATCACATGACTGCAGACTTTTGCGGCACGCACCAACAACACCAACACCACCACCACCATCAACAACAACAACAACACCAGCACCACCAACAGCAGCAACAACAACAACAACAACAACAACACCAACAGGAACTCATAAAACCGGTGCTCCATCACCAGGACGTAGTGGAAACGGGAGGCGGTGGAGGCTATTACCCGTCTTCTTGGCCGTCCGCGGATCACCACCATCATCCGTCGTCGTACCATCACCACCATCACCACGCGGCCGCGGTCGCGTACCAGTACAACGCGGCGGTGGTGCCGGCGCCGCCGCCGGTGCCTCCGCCGCCTCCGCACCACCCGGTGCAGATGACCGCCGAACAGCCGCCGCCCGTGCCACCGCCCACCACGATGGTGCTGTACCCGCACCTGTACTCGACGGTGAATCAGAACCAGATACACCTGCACCTACACGCCCCGCCGTCCGCGGCCGCCGAACATCAGTTGCAGCAGTTGCACATCAACAACAACAACAACAACAACAGCAGCAGCGGCATCAAGGACCACGCGTCCGCGGCCGAACACCATCACGGCCACCATCAGTACGTCGTGGACGACGTGGCCGCGTTGGCCGCCGTGGCGGCCGCCGGAAATCCGGCCGCACAGTTGGCCATCAGCGCGGCCGGCGGCGGGACGAACGCGCGCGGCGGCATCGAAATCGGACTGCTACCGCTACCCCCCGCCGCGCCGCTCGACGAACACCATCAGTCGAGCGACATCATATCCATCGGCGGCCGGTACGGCGACCGACAGCAACAGCAGCAACAGCACACCGACCTGGCCGTCTGGAGGCCCTACTGATCGGCTGCGTCGCCACTTGTTTTTATTCACATCATATCTATGCGCAGAGGATCTAAAGCGGCGAAGGTCCAAAATGTGTTATGTCGACTGTCATACCGTTTTACCGCGATGGCGCTAAACCTATTATTATTATTATTATTATTATTATTTTTATCGTCTATATCAGGGTGGTCCGACATTTTGAAATAATGTGACGATCGGCATTGTTTTAAGAAGCCAATTTTTCAATATCGATTGAACACCCTGTGGAAAGGCCGATTCATAAAATATATTCGTACTTCCAAATAATGACAAAAACTTCGTTATGTTAAGCGGGGAGGGACCAAAATAAAGGCTTCGTGGGCCGCGGTTGGACCACCCTGAACTATATTATTGTACTGTGTAAACGGTGTATTGGCTAGTGAGTGGGTAAAACGACATATTATTTTGTACGGTATGACGTAATACGACCGTTTCGAATAAGACGTCTTTTGACTACACGAGTGAGATTATTTTTCACTCATTATTAAATTAAACCCGTTAATTAGAAATTATTTATGAAATTTCTATTGAATTGGTCTGAATTAAAATTTTTTTTTTTGTTATTAAGATTTTACGGCCATTTTTCGTAAAATTTGTATTTTTAACAAAGCTAGCTTTTATTAATTAATCGCGACAATAGTTGTATTGTGATAAACGATTTCAAAATCACTGTAAAAAAGTTTTTCGTATGCTATTGGCTCCTCGAGAAAAATGTTCTCGTGGTCTGTAACTGTCATATCAATTCATTAAGAATTAAAAACAAAAAAAAAAAAATTATCATCGGGTAGAGTGATGTATTTAGAGTTTTCATGATTTGCGAAATTAATATTATTAAATTCAAAATCCCAAACGTAGTATAGGAAAATCTCTCGTGGACGTCTTCCACTGCATATAACGTCGTATATCCCTTCGTTCCCTTCAATGGCAACTGTTGCGCGTATCATAACATTTACGAAACTTATATTATTAATACTATCGAACGCTCAACACCGAATACAAACCAATACACCACTATGACTATGATTCTAATATCGTATTAAATGTATTACCTACTGATCGTGCTAGCGATCGCTGAAACGGTTTCGAAATCCGTTCGCCTTTTTCGTTCGTCCATTTGAGCGCGCGTCAAACTATTCCTCGGCGCACGCATTCCGACGTATCTCATCGTTTTCTTTTCCTTATAATATAATATAATGTTGTATTGTATACTTACTATTAATTATAAATAATTATAATATATACGTTTTGTACCCACGCGTGTCCCACGAGTGAGAGTACTATTAAACTTAGAAAATCAAAATTATCATACTTCTTAATATATTATTATTACTTATGTATAATTATATTAATACTATTATTGTATTTTGTTGATTTATTTATATATTAATGTATTATTAAATGTACTACTTGTGATACGCATTTTTTTTAAATATTGTCTTTTCCAATTAATTATAAAATATGTACCTATAATTAATTAATAAAAAAAATACAGTATAACTGTATATAATGTACTATATATTATATTATGTACATAATAGGTAGGTATACACATATATATTGTCAAATAGGCCATAATAGTGTTCAAAGGACTGTCTGGTTGAAAAATTAATTTGTTATCTTTTTAATAGTGTAGGGTGTTTGTGAGATTTCTATAAATAGGCTAGCCTTTTCGAGGGAACGTCGTACTATCTTTTACAACAACAATAATTTCGATTGTCTGAAAATGTAATACAAAAGGACTCAAAATACATTTTTTTTTTAAAAAAACATATTATTCACGTTATCTGTACGAAGGAGTAAATTTTAAACTTTAAACTTCACATCTATGACCAGGTGTGTTGCTTAAACAATATACGCACATAAAAACGAGAAAAAAGCAAATTATATTTTTCTTATAGGGCTCACGGTTATTTGTTGACGGTTCAAAGAAAAAGTATTTAAAGATTATCATTAAATTTTCTCTTAAATTCCTTAGAATATATAAACTGAATAAATTGTTAATACAATTTTTAGATCTTCTTCTTAAATTAAAAAATTGTCTTCAGGACTCACATTTTCATCAGGTAAGTTAGATATAGGATTACGTATGTGGCTATTTACCAAATGTCAAATCATGATGAGTGCAACATACTTGACTGTTGATCGCTATATAATACACTCACATTGCCTTTTATTAATTTAGATATGAGTAGAGGTCTACTTAGTGCTAGTAATACCCTTGGAAGCTTGGGGGGAATTTGAAAGACGGAGTCTTTTCACTGCCCCGTAAGAAAAATAATATTAACTCATAACTTAATAGATAATTATATTACCTAATGACTTGACATTATAAAATAAATTGTTTAACTGTATTAGGATGAAATTAATGAAACAAAGAAATGTGCAGTTTTTATTGACTGATATACCAAATACCTAATAGGTACATTTGATTATATTTTATTTTTATTTTTTCCCTACTTATAAAAATTGTTAACACAAATATATAATTGTGCGGAGAAAATTAAATTGTACACAAATTCACAATAGATAGTCAACAAGTGTACCTACGGCAACTTCGTACTGATATCACTCATCTTGCCATCTTGGTTGAGACAAATACCAAAAAACGTGGATTTATTTTGGTTTAAATTTCAAAAAATGCTGCACTGCGCTCAATCTACAAATTCGGCCGCCAAGGAAAATTTATAATATGATATTGTCAAAATTGTATGTACTCGCTTATTTGGTTTCTACAAACCTCTAAACTTAATAAGAGCGAATGTTTGAGCACGATTATTCAGTAGGTAATCGTTACTAGTTTATTAATTATTATTTTATACATTACATTAAATTATAAATTATAATACACCATAATATAAAAATAATATATACGGAATAATGGTTTTATAGAGGTATATACAATAAACTCGGAAACGGCGGTTGAGATCCTGGTACGAGGAGCATGAGAATATTGATAA
>VUJU01004218.1:0-20031 GCA_009835225.1 Aphis craccivora
AAAGTATAAGTCGTAGATACTTGAACATTTTACCAGTTATTAAGATTGGCATTTTCTTTACATGATTTAATTTTCAAAATATTTTGACTTTTTTTGAGCTATTTATAGACAACTGAAATTTTAAAATGTGTCGATAAAATTTTTTTGGTTGCAAATTATTTTGTGGGTATAATTCTTAAAAAAATTTGTATTAGTAGCTAAGAGTTGAAAATTTAATACAAGATTTTTCATAAGTTTAGCTTACATTAATTATAAAAGAACTTAAATGTTGGTGTATTCGGGCCATTAAAACATAAACCACCTGGCTGACAAATCATCTTCGTTCAGAATCGTTTTTCGTATACCTACAATGATAATTATCATTGGATTCAAATTTAACTCTCTTATAATGTATAATAGTGATCCCAGGTTAGGTTTGATAGGTATGGTACCCACTTACGACTTACCCACTTTTGTTTTATTGTTAATAAAATAAATATTTTACAAAAATTCAGCAGATCATTAGTCGGTGGAGTCGATAGATTAGAAAATCTGCCTATCTATCTAAACTATCTTCCTATCTATCTTACTTGTATAAGGTCATTTTGGAACAATTAATATACGCCCTTGTAGTTCGTAAAATCATAATAATATCATGTATGCAAATCAGTAGTTTTCGCCGTGTATAAATCAATTTAAATAGTCCAATATTTGAAAATACTATAGAAAATTTATCAGGTATGAGTTTGCTTAAGTACTATTAAAAACATGTACGTTTAAGTTGTGTACAATTTAAACTATTTATATATTATTTGTTTAAAATGTCCAATGAATATATTAAGTAATGGCTTAAGTTTAAACTATAAATGTACTATATATTAATATGAACACAATGAAACTTTTTCACCAAATAAATAACACCCACAGAAACAATAACAACTGTAACACTAATATTCTATACAAATTTATTGATTAACTAACAATTTTAATTATTTCTTAAGGTTACGTAAATTAAATTAGTGTTTAATATTATTTTTTTTTATCGACGGTATTGTTCATTACAATAAATATTAAAATGTCGTATAATCCTTGTTGCTTTATACGAACTTGATGATCAATACGCTAAAAGGACTGCGCCCGTTCACAACGTGTCCCTTAAATTATTTTTTTCCGACATCAAAGGATTCGTTTTATGCGGAAACACTTTGTCGGCAGTAATAATAATACATAAGCCTACAAGAAAAAAAATACTGTGTATTTTTCGAACACATTCGCTAATCGAAGAAGAGATGGATATAAAGTAAATTCACCGTGAACAAATGAATAATATATATACGTGCATATTGTATAATAATATATACGTCCATATAAAAAGTACTAAACGTGTATCATATGTCTGAATAACTGAATAACTACTAAAACTAAATTCATAGTTTACTTATAAAATTTACTTTGACGATAAAAAAAAATAAATAAATAAAATTCCAGTGGACGATTTACGTTGTATGTTATATATTAACTTGTAAACGCCATGTACACAAGTCCGAAAGAAATAATACGAGTAGGAGGTATCAAACACACGGTTTTTGTAAAATAAAAATTCTAACCTCCGTATGACGCTTGAATGTTACAATAACTAATTAATAAGGTAGTCGGGAATTTTGGGGATATCAATTTATAATTTTGACAGAGTATACAATGATAGAAAATACATGGTGATTTCTTGGTTTAAACTCTTTTAATCAAATCATAATACCTAGGTATTTGTTTAATTTCCAGAATTTTATAAGAGTTGTTCCGAAGTTTGCATTTTTGTAAACATTATCACTTTTCAATAATCATACTATATTTTGGCATCACTTGTCAAATTATGTTCTGTAAGCATTGGTACACCACTTGAACTTTATTTATAAATACGAAACTACCAGTTTAAGTAAACCATCAAACTAACTCGTGAATAAACAAAATAGCTATCAATGATAAATTATTTTAATTAGCAAGAGAAATCTGCATTACATATATAATAATTGGGATGAGTTTGAAAATCACAAGTCTGTTTTGCTCTGACAAAGAAGGCAAAAATAATAATATAATTCAATTACTGTATGAAACATTTAAATAGGTATTATGAATTTCCAAAAAAAAGATAACAAAAAATTATTTCACATATATATGTGAAAATATAATAAAAATAGTTATGTATGGTACAATAATTTTATGTAAGTATTTTTATGAAATTACTTAATTAAATAATAAATAACGAAATTAATTAATTTTTATCATTTAAAAACATTTACAAAAACTTGAAATATAAAACTTTTACATAAAGTATATAAAATGAATTTTATTATACGCTATGATATTTTTGATTAATTTTAAGACATATTCTATTAAGTAATTCTATGAATCCATTTTTACTGTTTTATGGTATTTACAGAAATATGTTATTAAATTTTGAGTTATATAAGTTGATATAATATGGTATAAATATATACTATTATAGTATTATAATAATTAAATTTAAATACTATAATAATTATATAAAACAAATTTATTACTACTATATATATTATACAATATAATTAGTGATTATATTGGTTGATGAACCGTTTCTGCTCAGAACAGTTTTTTCAACACTCAATGACATATATTGTTGAAATCAAGTATATATTTTTTAAATTTCATCTTTATTTATTTATAGCAAAGCGATACTCCGGTGATTCCCAAAAGCAAAAATTAATTCGCACTTTTGAACTATGGTAGTATGGGATTTTACCCATTTAACGAAAAACTGCAAAAACCGTTATTTCATTTGTTTGCATTTATCGTAACAAATTATGAAGTCGTTCAAAGCAAATCTAAAGTACAATATACAGACATAGAACTTTTAAACAGAAAAAAAAATTCCAGGTTGGAATACTTGAAAACTGTGGACTTCGAGTATCAAATTTAATAAAATGATATCTGTCAATTCAAAGGGTATAATATTATAATATTACACCTATCCGATAGTAGTCATAAAGTAATATCTAACAAGAAAAAAAGTAACTCTACTATCTATTTAAATTTAAAATATTAAATTATTATATTAATATCTTCTGAATTTTTAGTTTTTAATTTTATGAGTAATATAATAATGCTGATAGGTACATTTTTGTGAATCAAATAACATAACATAGTATCTAAAAAATTTTAATTCTATCTAAATTTTAGGTACAGCTAATCCCCCTCTCCTAACTAGAAAAAAAAATATATTATGCTGTACGTATCCTCCGGGTTGAAGTACACTCGACATAGCCGGTCATCGTATATATTAGCGCAAGCAGATATATACGACATAATTACATCCACTCGTGCCGTATAAAAAAAAACCGTTCATAAAAAACCAACAGCTCAGCAGTAGTGTATAATATTTTAGAGAGCCCCTTTTTTACTTATCCAAATTTTTGACTCATCTCAGGCTCAAGTACCGCAGTAGAAATGTCTGCGTTTTACGATGTTCCGTTCAGAGGGATAATATTATGTAATATATACGGCAGAGAGCAATAAATTCAAGTATAGGCGCGGCTTGAGATGTAGTTTGTACAGCATGGGAAATGAAAAATGGCAAGTGGAAAACATGCTGCTGCGGATCAAAATGAAAAATGACACGTGTCTCGAAACAATGATTGTACAAATTTCTTAAAAAAATTTCTTTTAAATACTCCTTGTAGGAAGTAACTATACATGCTATTTGAAATACTTTTCGGAAAAAAAATTTTCATTTAATTACCTAATTAATTTAATTTTAGGTAAAGTAGTTATTATATATTATTAGTATTCTATAGTATTATTATACTACATACAGTTTTTCAAGTTATTCATTACCCATTATACTAATAAGACTAAATAAAAATTTCATGGAATTAATTTCGTTGTTTCAAAATTGTAAACTTATAAATAACGCATAATTTGAAATATGTTTGCAGTTCAAACTGCTGCAAGAGCAGGACAATGAGAGGCACAAAAGCACATATCATATTATTGATAACACACGTGTGTGCTGGTGGTTAATGTTCCAAAAAAATATATTCTATAACTAAAACAATTATTAAGACAGGTAAAAGGAAAAGATAACATTCGTTTTCCCTATTTTTTCAAAAATACATGAATATTGGTTCGCCATATCACACTCCTCGTTCTTTTAATTGGTATACAATCTAAAGTACTTATTAAAAAAATATAGTTTTGAATTAGAAAAGGGACTACAGAATTCAAAAATATTTTATCAATTTATTCTTTTTTATTATTTAGAAAAAATCATAACTAATACGCTATGCGATTCCCTGTGTACCATATCCATAAAACATCATATTTATATAGTAAGTGTGTGATATAATAATGAGTAAATTAAAATTGTTATTTGTTTCTTGACAAAAATATAGGATATTATACACCATGAATAAATGTAATGTTATCTACTGGACGACATAATATGATAAAACATATAAAAATATGTAATTTATATACCTACCTATGTAAAAATACAAAATATTTTTAGTAAGATATACTTCTAAGATAGTAAGATATCTACTTAATTACTTTCTTACTATTAACGCGTCCTATACGACCGTTTGAAATTAAATAATAATTATTATTCATAAAATAATGCTGCAGTATCTTTTTTTTTAGGTTTTGGAATATCATAACAACTTCTGGTTCCATTTTCAACAACATGTCATCTGTCTACTTAAATAAACCGCGGTGCTTGGTAATTTTGTTATTATAATATTTCTAACATATTATATAAATAATACGTCTAACGAATTGTATCAAAATATTCGTTTATTTACACACGTACCTATATTATTATTTTTTTATATATGAGTATGATTCCTGTGTCGACACGTCCATCGGAAGTAAAAATACTTTATACATACAGCTTGCATAATTTAAGGGTATAAAATGATTTGAATAATAACATTTTAATGTAAACAATTTACCTACAACTATGTAATACGAAAAATACTCACTATATAATAAATGTACATGTGTACTCTGACATTATTTATAAAATCGTTGTATAAGAAGTGTTACTGAAGGTTTTTGTGAAATTTCTTTGGAGGGAAGTACATAAAACCCTGACGAAATTTTATCATACATCTTATCCTTTACACTTATAACTAAATTATGAAGACGTAAAAAACCTGTATCATAATTTGAAAGCTCACTTGAATAAACAAATATACGAATATCATATCGATCATGTTTAATAAATAATTTACAATAAAATTCGAATAAATATAATATGTAGTATAACCTATCGAATTGTGTAAAATTCAGCATTCGAACGTCATTATTAATTATTGTGAACATTATTATTATTATTATTTAATTGATTAAATTAGAATAATATATTTTACGCAATATTTGTTTTTTCTTTTTTGTTGGATGTATTATTGAAAGCGTCGCATCGTTAATTTTAATAAAATAATAAACTTACAATTAGGATATTTGCCAAAAAAAATATTCCCTCATGCTGTGATAGAGGTGTTTCGTTCTGGTTAATTTATTGTCAAATGTGCTTGACTTATTTCGCAAAAATTATAATAATGTGATAATGTGTGGTATTTCCCGCTTTATAATAATATAATACCAGTATAATATTATTTCGTGCAATAACGCATACATAATATTACGTATGAATGTGTAGGTATTCTACATCGGAAATAAATAACAACATATTACGGCTTTTAAATAATATTAGTTTTCAACCAACCGAACGTCAAAATGATATGACAAATTGGACTTATACATAAAACTATAGGCATGGTCACGGAAAAAAGCTAGTATATTATTATAACGTATTACACCGTGTAATACATTATGACGCGTCGGGAAAATATAATATAGATCTCTGCTATAAACGTCTACCCGAGTAGTAAATTTATACACATAATATAATATACGAGTAAGTACGACGATCATATAATAAATGTTTCGATTTGTCGTCTAACGGCTAACAAAATGTTTCTTACTTAACGGTATTCTTTAAATATACCAAGCTTTTCCGTATATATTTTACCAATAGAAATCTTTTTTCTGGGAAAAAAGTAGTAATTGTTTATCGGTGTTGCTTATTCACTAAAAATACTGTTTGAGCGAATAAGTATAAATAGATTTATAGATAAATTAATTTGTAAAGGTACCGTTTTTAATTGCAAATTGAAAAAATACAAATAATAAAATAAAACCACACGCATATTATTAATGAAATGTTCATGCAAGTAAAATAATTTCACTCGCTCAAATTTTAAAAATAATAGTGGCCTAAACGAACTACTACTTTTTTGGTTAAAATAATTTTGCCCTCATGGCCCCATGGATTTTGTCTGATTTATGTACTTCAGGGTTATTCAATAATTCATTGATCTGCAAGGTTCTATCTAGAAAATTCGTGTTTTAAATTCAGCTCAATTTTTAAGTAATTGCGGTTATTTCAAGTAATATAAAATATTTAAAAAATTTTTTTAGAACTCAAATAGTATGCAGCCGAAAAACCTTCTACGGTAAGTATAAGTACCTACATGTATTAATTTTTAACTAGGGTAGCCGCTAATGTACCCTTTTGACCTACGTGCATCCCATCAGTCTGATCATTCGACCGACGACCCTCTGTTATAGTGAGGCGGCAACGTTCGCGGCAATGGATCAGAGACTCGTCTTCGTAAAATGACGTCTTAATTGTCTGGTATATAATATAATATGATATATTTTATTATAATGTATACGAGCAGCATTAACAAGCCGAAGACACGGTCGACGTCATAAAATTAATATCGTATTACGTTTATTATCATTAATAGCTGAATTCCGTCCGGACGATGGGTCACATTATTATAATAATATACTATATACATATACTATAACGCCCACATAAAAAAAAATTCTGACCGTTTTCTAGAATCTCACGATGTTATTGTGTTAAAAGTGTATACTATACCGGCTATACTGGGAATAAACAGCCACTTCAGTGTCAGATACTGTGGAAGCAATCTTGCAAACTACTGAAAAACGAAACATAAAGGTAACAAGTCTTTAGATTTTGAATTCAGAAAACCAATCGATATGTAGTGTGGTATTATAAATGTCTGATGTCTAGTACCTACTCACTATTCTAGTACTTTTCTCCGTGACCATACTTTGGCATAGGACAGTTATTTGGTGTTTATTTGATATTATGTAGGTAGAAATAAATGTAAAAATGTAATTATGATCTTAAAATTTTTATATATAAATATATATATATTTATATTTTATGTGAACATATTATATTATTCGATGTCGCCAATTTCATAGTTATTATTTATTCACTAAAAAGCCATACAAAATAAAACCACTCATATTATTCTAATAAATTTTAACATGATAAAATTAATTGAACTGATGTATAAATTGTCAACTTTCTTACACGAAACTTTGTACTTAACAGTATTGCCATTTTATTTTAAGTTATTAGTATAAAGTGCATCAAAATTATACATATAATTATCATGCTCATCTAGAATACTTCACAACCACGGAAAGTTTCGATTTCTTGTGTAGGCGTGCAGCCATGGTGACTATAGTTAACAAGTAATAATTGGTTATTACTTAATGATCGGGGTAACGTATTATTTTAGATTATTTTATGCGATAATGTTATCCCATTTCTAATAATAAAAGCTGAAATAGTAGATGCTATCAAAAAACCTACATGTAACTGTCATGAACAATAATTATTATTGCAAATATATAAGATAATAAAAATTGACTTATATAAAAGTGATCATTACTGATAAAAGCAAATGACAAAATAACGTAATGCTGAAATGAGTTTATACAGAGATGGACACGCCTAATTAATTTATAGATCTAGAAATTTGTAACAAAGTACACGTTACCTATTTGGCTATAATGCTATACGTTATATATTCCTATGACTACATACGAACTGAGTCCCAGAAAAACCTTTTATGACGAATTGAGTCCCGGGTTATTTTAGGGTATATACCAATTGAGTCCAGTAAAATTTTAGATATAAAACTAATCGAGTCCATGTTTTAATACTAACTGAGTCCCGTCAAATTAAAAAAAAAAAACATTTTCCTTCCCATTTTTACAGACTTTCAAAAAATTCTACAGGTATGGTTAAAAATGTTTTTTTTAATACTTTATAATATAAATATATAATAATGTAGGGGTAAAATAGGTATGAATAATTTAAAATTTGTGTACCTATAATTTAATAAATGTAGATAATGATAAAAACATTTTTATTGGTAAAAATGTGTGGGATAAGCATTGTACATAATATTAAAATGTAGTTATTGTGTTTGACTGCAACAGCTGCATTTGATGTTGGATTTTTATATAATTTTTATGTACGTTGATTTTATATTTTACTCAAAATAATAGACGTACTCAATTAGTATATGTCCCGTTTGTACCCGGGACTCAAATTGTACCTATATTATTTTTTTCCATTCAAGTATAGGGACTCAATTAGTATACAACGATTCCTATTTAGGATTTTTAACTTTTGCATCACGTACTGGATATCAGGATCTGGATTAATATTTAAACAATAAAATGGAACTATTTTTTTTTTTTTTAATACAGTGTAACTTCTATTTAACGAAGTCCCATGGGGAACAAAAAAAATGTGTACCTACTTATAATAGTGGAATTCGTTTAATAGAATTAACTCATAATTGACGATGAAAGTCATGGCTTTCAAAAATAATTCGTTAAATAAAAGTAGCATTGTATCAAACACAGTCTAAATTTGATTAGTTGTTTTATCGTTAATTTGAAAATGATGTTTATATTACTTATATATAAAACAAAAAATATGAAATACTAAAAACAAATCTTTACTGTATTGCTTGCAGGTACCTATACACATAGTTGTTATACTTGTACTGTGCCGTATTTTTGGGAGAAGGGGAAAATGTTATTTTATTTTTCATAAATATCATTTTTTAATATTTTGCTTATAGTTGAATGACAACTCACATTTTTATTTTAAATTCCAAAACAGAATATTTTTCTAAATATTCCGTATAATCCAAGTTTTTTAATAATCAGAAACCGCGATTACCTTGGAGATATTGTACAGCACATTAAATAAAAATAAAAAATATGTAGTAGAAAAATCGTAACAACGTATCAATAATATAAAATATTATAATATGTAAGTATAACGTAAAACTAATTTATAAAGCGTATAATATATTATGTAGGTACAAGGTACCTACCTGGAAACTATATATAGACTTATGTCTAGCGTGTGTTTTCATTAATATATGTGAGAGGCGTAAGTCTTTTTTCGCACTGAGTAAATTTGTCTCTATAATATAATATCATACCTACATAATATTAATTTATATATATTATTTATATCGGACTTCCGTCTCATTATCTGATCGCGACTTGTCTTCAGACTGGTTATACTTTGAAGTTTACACACATATTACATATTATATATATATAAATATAAACGCTAGTATAGTATTATAAACAACATGTACAGGTGTATAATCATACACACACAGGCGACTCAACATACAATTCGTTTTACTGTAGTTATAACAGTTTAGCATACGCGTTATATACGATTAAGATCGACCGAGTCTTGTTATTAAATCACTACCGAGAGATATTATATATGTATACATAATATACAGAGTGATTCACCAATCATGCTAACCCCCATTATTATCCTTTATAATGAATTTATTCAAATTCTGATTTTTTAGGATTTTTACTCACTCTTGTTATTTGAATTAATTTACTATGTTCAATTATAATAAATACTAAATCCGACAAATATTTCATCTATTTTATATTTTTTATAAAATCATTTTTTAATACTATTATCATGTTTATATAATTAGTTGAATAACTAAAAAAATACTCGTTTGAATTTTTAATTAGATACATACGTTTTTCAAGAATTCTTATTTAGATTTTTATTTAATAAATAAAAATGTGTATCATCACAGAACACTCCATAAGTAGTATAAAATATAATATTTAGAATTTGAATAAATGTATTACTTACTAAATAGAAAAATGAAAGTGAGTGTGCTTGGTGAATTACCCTGTATAGTGTATATAATATAATATTCTGACTTCACATTATGATAAATGTTATATATTTATATTACGTATATGAGAATAAAGGTGTCTACATTTCGGCTAGACAGAGAAAAGCAAACAAATTATAGGTATAATGAAAAAAATTGTTTAATTCACTTCGAAAACGTAAACAATTTTTTATTTTTCATGTTAATACACAGACCAGATAATAAGTTCACTGATGAGTTACAACCACATCGATATCACACTTGTTATATTGTTATCTTTTTCGAAGTTTTTTATCAGTGCACTTCAATAATGTTGTGTTATACGTATTAAATAATTACGATGCATATAAGCACATCGCACGATTAACCGTCACTCGCGCAATGGGCGTTATGCAAATACTCGTCTTCAAAATAATAGTACACATTGTTATTTGTTGGATACATATGATATTATATTTAATTATTTGTAATTTTGGTCATTATAAAAAAATGTTCTTATTATATCACGTTTTATGGCACATTTTTGTATACACTGAATAAATAATTTATTTCACGTTGCAGGCATGTAATACGTACATATAGTTATTAGAATTGTATAAAAAAGTTATTTGTAAATTCGTATCGGAATGTATTTCGTTCACACTTAAATGCATAGGCTCATTGCTGAACAATACTATACCTATTATGGATGTAATACGCCTCGCAAGACATAATGACGTCATAATAAAATATCATCTAGGCTCGGACAATTTTGCATATTTTGGAAAATTTACAAATATTTCACAATTAATTGCCTACTACGCTGCAACCTTCAAATTATTATTAGTCTGAGTCAAATACAAAATCAATTTTGAACTTTTCCTTTTAATTTACGACTTTAGACTATTCAGTCTTGAGTCTATCCTTGATGTTAGAATTGAACTTGTCATCAAAACAAACTTGGTTTCTTTTATATTAATATAGATTATAATGGGCAAATTAATTGGTAATCATACACATTTTTTTTTAAAACAATTTAAATACTAAAAATATTAATTATTCTATTTCTACCCAACGGTCATCAATCATCATCAATTTAAGTTGTTTGAGTTTTATAAAGTGTGTTTGGATATACTAATAATAACAATTTTTTTAGCTTTTAACAATAATATTATATAGTTTTATAAAAAAGCAAATATTATTTTGCGCATCAGGTTTACGAGTATACGTTGCATTTATAATTTATACAACTTACATTATTTTATCGTACTTAGACATTTTTAATAATTTAAATTGCTGAGCCAGATACTTATAAAGTATATTAGTATTATACTTATATATTGCAAATTGTCATCATAAAATATAACGTCAATAAATAATAATAATATGTTTATGGTTTCACTTGATAGAAAAATTATTATTTTATATAGGTCACCCTATTATAAAACATTTTATATTGTTTATGAACTATGAATGATTTATTTTTAATCTTGAACAAACACAACATTAAATGCGAATAAATTGTATTTGAATGAATATTTCTTATCGTTAATGATAATATAATACTATACGTATTACATTTGAATTTGATGGTCTAGATAAAGAAAAAATACTGTTAACCACTATAATGTGTACACTTTCGCAAAACACAAACTGTATATTATATAGCCCTTATAAAATAGGTACATTCCTATAGGTAGGTACTTAACACAACGACGGATGAAAAACAATTATAATTACGATCGTTGATCGACACGAAATTAATTTGCTAAGTGATGTGTTATAAATACCAAGTAAGTTGCACGACAGATTAAGAATGCCAATAAAGCTCCGAACGTTAAGAACGCTGTGCAATTTGTCGACATCATTGTCGTCATTGCTGCAATCATCATCTGCGCACGTGTTTCAAACCACGCACATTATTATTCAATACAGTGATCTACAGGCATAATGTATTACGTATAAAGTAAGATAAAAGAGGACTATACCATCAAATTGTGTGCAGGTTGTTTAAATAAATAATATGTTTGATCGAAACTGCGATTTGGATTTAGACACGAATGTGATTTCAATATTTTTTTATGCGTATATAAGAACGCGTTTTCTTATTACCAGCGATTTCAATGTAGTGATTAAACTATAATATTATTATAATATGCTTTTTTTTTATATATCAACATATAATATTATGATGGAAATGAGTAGAAAACTAAAAAAAATGAATTAAAAATATAGACTCAGTGAGCTAAATGCTAGAACCTAATAGTGCAATGACGGTGAAAATATATCAACAATAAATAATAATAAACTAATAGATAAGTTAGGCATTTTCGTACATATCAGTTTTATAAGCTTCACATGATCGGCTGCTAAAATATACCTAATGATTAGATTAAATTGATTGTTTTTATATAAATCGTACAAACGTTAATCCGGATTTTAATAACACAAGTGAATACATCCGCGCGTTTGTTCAACTGATATACGGATGTTTTATAAAACATAAATACCTTTACCTGATAAAAAATGATGATTAGTAAATATTATAAAATATTTGAAGGTTTTGTTTATTTTATGATACAGTAATGTTAGTTTGGTAATATACTATATTCTATTTCTTCACGTTATACAGTTTTCTTTGAAAATCATCGTGTCCTTCGCCGTGGTAAAACCTATGAGATTATAAAAACAGAAATAATCTGAGAGCAATGTCAGCAAGCACTAAAAATAAATACTCTTGTTAAAAGATCTGTCTACGCGTATTACACTATAATGAAGTAAGTACGTAAGTATTTACTTGCATATTATTTTTTGAATTCAATAAGACAAGCATAATAGATTTTTTGTGATTGAATCGAATTAATCAATTTACATCATTCGTTTTACTATAGGTTGATTTTATTTTATAAATCAATTGTTAAGCTCACAACATTTACTAATAAGTACACATTCATGCATTTTTCAAGAACTGTAATTTAAAAATATTTTTATTAATATTTAATATACTATATTAAATATTAAATTAATAATTTAATTCCTAAGTACCTCAATAACCGCATTGGCATATTATTATACTATATTATATAATTCCTTATACATAATACGTACAGTAACAGCTAGTATTCTGGACGTTTTTAGATTAATACGATTTACACGAGTCGATTTTTAAACGCTTGAACACGAGTTTTTAACTCAATTATTATCGGGATTTTGTTGTTGTTGAGTATATGTTTAGATCAACTGGTCGTATAATATATATTATTTATTATTTATATTATATTTTATATTCACGCATTTTCAACGATTCGAGCGATTGTTCGCGATTAAACGTTTCCTACGCGTGCAAAATACATATTATTACTATCGTTGAAAGCTGTTTCAAAATCTTTTCACATCTGTCACATGCATTCCTAAGTCAGATAAGGTTTAGTTGTTTTGTTTATAATATTGCAACACACTTCTATATAGACTTATACTCACGGCACTTAATTATATTACTATTTAGATAACTCTGAAACATTAAACATTTTTCTCGACTTTTTGGATACGTATTATTACTATTGTTATGATATTATGTTTATTATCATGCACACTATGGTAGTGACACCAATTTACTTGAATGACTTCACGGCTTAACAACAAGGTAACAAGTGACAAAACGATAATACCGTCATGTATTATAATACAATATTATTTTGTTTGCGGTGTGTAATTTGAAATCATTATTATTATTATTTTGATGTTTTATAGTGTAGCTGCCTGTTCGACGATTCTGACGGGACAATGCGCTCGAAAAGGACGAATGATACACCTAATATATATTAATAATATTTTTTTCCAAGCTTTGCGTCCCGAATATATTATTTAATATTATTATTCACATTATCTTGATAAATCAACGCGCGGCCAACTGTACACGGCTGAAGAAGACGGAGACAACGGCAGAAAAAGAGAAAAATTAATAAATTAAAAAAAATAAAAAAAAAAACGGTTTTTGGTAATATACTGTACCTGCGTGGCGAGACCACACGCGACACGGCTTGACAGCGTCTTGAAGTTTACGATGATACCGGTGAACAACGGTTAGTGTGGTCTGTGTTTATATTATTAATATTAATAAATATTTATATTATATATATGTATGATACGCATAATAATATTGTAATGTATAATGTAAGAATATTTTTCCCCTACGTATTTTGATATTCAAATGACTTAATACAACATTGGCCAAACTAATCTAGAAAATCCAATCTGTCGACTCGCGTACGCATATACTGCAGCGTATAAATTACTTAAAATATATAACCATTATTATATTATTATACGTTTAAATACATACAGTTTTGTATAGAACGGCGATGAAGATAACAATATAGTAATAATATTATATTATATTATATAACGGTAGTCACGGTCGGACTATGATGGTATGGTATGGTTGTTGGCATATTGTTGAACACCAACTATATACTCTCCACCATTTGCTTATATTACAGTGACATGTAATATATTATAATAATAAGCAGCTAGGCCATAGCATGTCGCGAGTTATAAACCAGCTCCTCTCTGCACTCGTTTCCAATGTATAATATTTGAACACAAAAACTATAGCTGCTCCGTATAATACTCCGCCGCCACCACCGCCGCCGCCGCCGCCGCCGATTTAATGCATTATTATTATTACTATTACTATTATTTCACGGGGTGCAAACGAATTGCAGCATAAATCACGGTTTTTATTTCACTTATTTCGCTCCCTGTAGCATAAACGCGTTTAATGCGCAAAAGCGAATGGTTTCGAAACGACCAGACGAAAAACATAAATCTTCACATCGGATGTACGCGTTTATTATATTATATGCATAATATATTATATTATAAATATAGGTATAGAGCACGTTTGTTGGAACGCGTTTATTATAATATGCACTGGTTCGTGGGTGGTTGCGGACAAACGAGGATCGTTGACATTTGTCTGTGAGATTTAATTTGCAGAAAAAAAAATTATGTACGTATAGGTATAATATAATACGATTATTTGCATACGTTACCATTATCATATTAATATACCTATATAGAGCACTTGCTGTAACAACTTGTAGGTACGTATACCTATAGGTAAAATCGTAGCGTTTTAAATATTATAGTAAACGTCGTAATAATATATATATATATAGTCCACAACTTTGGCGTGACATATATTGTTGAAATTAGGTACCTATATTAATTAATCTATCTGATAAATTTTCTCAATAATTCATAATAATATATATAGTGTGTCATGTTGTTTTCATTTTACACATAGTAATTTTTTTTCGTCAAATAAGATTAATGTATGTCTCGTCTGTCGTCCGTCAAATTCGCTTAATGCTCGTAAATAAATTATACAGATCATCGAACCAGTCCCGCACAGTATATAGGTATAAATGATAAATTTTAAAACGAAACAAACGCTTATAGTAATATAATGTGTTGATTTTTATCGATTCTGGAAGTCACCACACAGTAACAGTATAATATTATGTTCTACATATAGCATTATAATTTATTCTTGTATTACACTTTAGCCAGGCATCAATTAAATATCTAACCATCTTTGTCTATAATATACATTATGGTCTAGTTTATATATTGTGGTATAGTCTTAATTTTGATCGCCATATAACACATGTATATCATAAATACAAATTGGATATCGATGACTACAGCCGATATGTATAACTTATAGGTACATCAAAAATGTATATTATAATAGTATATTACAATATTCTTTTTCAAAAATGTTAAACTCCATCTTTTAAAATTATTACATATAGCCACTTCGTAGATTACATTGCTGCAGGACAGCAATATCCGTGATTAAGAAAGATCTTTTTTTCTACTCTCATGACGAATAACTACAATATAATAGGTATAACAGTGTTACACCATATATTATATAAACGTATAACCATACATTCCATATTGGAGTCGCCATTAGCAAGTCTGCACCATATGAGATAGTATATAACTTTTACGACAATGAAATAAATAAATAAAGCGCTCAGAAACTTAACTACTGGTGCATATGGCCATTTATATAATCATAAATAACATAGAGAACTGGAAGAGTATAAACTATAAATACTGCTTGTAATATAAATCCACTCGATGAAGAAAACAAGAAAATATACGATTTTAACGATACCTACATAATATGTAAATAATATTATTATTATACATAGATTTATTAATCCGACTCTATTACCTTATAAATTTTAATCCAAATATAATTTCAAATCGAAATAATATTATCGGTTTATATATAGTTAAGGCTCATAAAATAATACATCATTTGTCTTTTATTAGAACACACAACAATTATAACACATTTTAATCGTTTACTCAACTAAAATAATGTGTTGGAGACTGAACGCCTTTTCATAAATGAACTAAACATTTGAATATTCAACAGGAAAACAATATGAATAATTTTATTAGTACAATTGTGAATTGACTTTTTTTTTTAAAGTAAACGGTGATTATATTCACAAAACACATTTTTTTATGAAAGTGATTTCATCCGTGATAATTAGAGTGGAGGCGTGAAGGGTACTGAGTACTTCATTTTAAGAAAATATTTAAACGTATCCCTTCTAATTACATCCTATAATCAATAAAATATTTAAATATACTGGTAAATAACATTTTTTTAAGGTTCTTTATTACACAATGAAATCTCGATATTTTAGAATAATATTATTATATAATTATGTTCTATAAGAACTCTCACTATCTCACCCAAAAGAATTAAGAGAACATCGTAATTTTACATTTGTTTTAAACTGAAACTATTACCTATATAATATACAGTATACACACGTGTAATATCGAAAATTTGTATTTCAATTACGATTTAATAATAATTTAAAGCAAATTTAATCGAATTTATAGAAGAAAATATTATCAGTGCAAAAGAATTTTTTCATTTTTATTTTATTTTAAAATACGAGTACCTATATTATAAATACTAAAATAATTATTTTTTCATGTCCGTATATCTAACTTGTTTTTTGAATAAAAATATAAAAAGCAACTCGTCACTCTACCATAGTTAATATTATAAAAATATTGACTAAAAAGTAAAAACACAATGTATAATACAAACTTATTATTATTATTAAACATTGAAGAACTTTTATATGATACAATGTTATGTGGGGTCATCAACTACAATACAGTATAGTATACGTGGAGTTTTTCAACTGTCAACAAAACACGTTTGTTGTGTTATGCTTGTATTTTGTTTTGAAAGATTTTTTTTTTTAAATTTTGTAACGCTCCAGTTTGCGTGAGGTAATTTTCATCAGTTAGGTAGCTTAAACCGAATATTTATATCAGCTCATCAGCTGCAGATGGTCACCAAAAATGGCAGCCCACGCAGGTATCATATCGGTGCATAATTTTCGAGGGCCACCAAGTGTGTTCTTTGCGTATAAACAAATCTGTAATTGGACGCTCGCTAGTAAACTATAGTGACTTAGAACAATAATTATTGTCTTTATTAAAATCATAGACTTGTTTAATCTGACTTTAATGATTTTTACTAGTAATTAGTATAATATTGAAATAAACCAAAATCTATAGTTTATTTATATTTCACTCATTTGGTTGAATTATTTTTTTTATTTTTTATTTTTTTTAAATATTTTTAATATATTAAATTCATTATGATTCAAGTATCTATCGTGTACAAACATAAATATAGCTTTTGCCTTTAAGTATCATATAATTTTGTATAACTTGTTTTATCATAATAATACTTTGATTTCTCTCAGTTACAATGCATAGGTACGTTTACCTAACTATTACAGATATTATAATAATATATTATATAATATCAATGTTTAAAATTACACACATATAAGTTTGACAAAAATTCACAATTTTACCGAAAGTAACTCATAGAACACATCCTGCAATGTGGCTGTAATTATAATCATTATAGATAAGCTTCTAAATGCATATTTCAGTACTTGGAAACGTTTCGCGCGTATTATATAATATTTTAATTGTCCTTAAGACCATTGAATTAACGTCGATAGTATTATCAAAACACAATTATTATTGCAGTCATAATTATTATTGTATGTTATTCGAGATTTTATGATTATAAATGTATGTATATATAACGAAAACAAAGTACTATTATGACAAGTTTTATAATGCAAAGTTATTGAGAGATTAAATATTAATCATTTTAGTGTTGGTGGAGTAGATAAAAAATATAAAATGTTAAAAACTCGTCATCACTATTAAATGTAATAAAAAATAGGCAATTATGATTTTCCCATATAAGTATAATATATAATAATTATATAATTCGATGTGTGTTCGGGTTATAAACATATACACACACACACACACACATATATATATACCTACGTCGAGATGACGATAAAAATGTACAAAACAATATAATGATAATATGAACTCGACGTTTGTATTGAAAATGTAATTAATATTGTAATTGATATTGTCCTCATAAGATAATAGTTATATCCTTGTATTAATTTATTATAATTTACAAATTAGTAACGTTAAATTGTTTAAAATCGCATATTCTAAACAGGTTTCAGGTTATTACCCAAGTTACTATATTATATACGTATGTATGTATCACATACATATAACACACACGTCATATTCATTACATTAATTGGAATTTTATTTTATCTTATTGTATTTCTACAAAATAAGCTGTAAGTACCTACTATTTTGAAAATATGATTTGAGATAAAAAATTAAAAAAAAAATTAATAGATAATAATATTAATAATATTTTTAATTGATTAATAGAAAATTCATGAAAATGTAGGTAAATGTTTGATTAACCATCGTGTTCTATTTTAAAATAATTTTCCATGGTTTCCTTTTTATTTTGTATAAGTGCTATAACGTAAAATCTGAAAAAATGCTTTAAAATATGTCTGTTTAGATGATTTATTATATATTTTATTAAATACCTAATTGCAATGAACACATCACTCACATATTATAACTAACTTAACTAAGTGTATAATGTTATAATTTTCGTTAGTATAGGGACCAGATATTTTCGTGAACAAACTGACGATTTTTATTATTCTATATACATTTATAAAAGTTATCTACCTACCTATATATAATATATAGTACCTATGTATAATGTATAATGTATATACGTGAAATATAATAACGTTTATATTATATTATAGATAGGTAACTCGCATACATAATATAATACATCGGTCGATGTAAGACGTACGTCGATAGTAAATCTATGTAAAATTATTCATAATTAAACGAAACCGTGGTCAGGTTATTTTCGATTGCATCGAATCTGATGTCGATTTTATCTATGTAAATACGCGCCACGATCGTTATGACTCTGTTGGCATCATTCGTCGTCAAAACAACGGTGGTAATTTTTTATAGCTACAATAATATAACGTAACCGATAATGTTCTTATAAGTTATAATAACTCCATGTCCAGATGGCAGATTCAATGTGTAAGTATGGACTTAGAATAACAACAATATATTTTAAATTGTATGAATAAATAAAAAACTGCAGTTATCGACACATGCTGTTTATAATTGCACGTGGTCTTAATATTTTAATATGACTTAATATAATAATTCAACCGTATTCAACATGCTGTTTATAATTGCACGTGGTCTTAATATTTTAATATGACTTAATATAATAATTCAACCGTTACAACTACCAAAATTGAATATTAATTGATTTAGGCCGAAGCAGTGTTGCGTCGTAATATACGTCAGTGAAATATTGTATAATATGTTTAATGTTTTACTATACCATAAATTGTAGTATAATTAGGTTTAATTCGGGCGTGTACCAGTTGCCCCCAAAAGTACCTTTTTTTATACCAATTCCCCCCAAACTACCTAGAGGAAAAAGTACCAGTTGCCCTCA
>VUJU01004219.1:0-11628 GCA_009835225.1 Aphis craccivora
TTTTTTTATAATTATTATTAGCTAAACTTATGGAAAATCTTGTATTAAATTTTCAACTCTTAGCTACTTATACAAAAAATTTGTATGAATTATACAAACAAAATAATTTGCAAATATTCATGGTTTTGACGAACTTTCGTCAATATTTGAACTTCAAATGCTAATAAAAAAAAATTGTGCCTATGTATTTTTATAATTTAATATATTTAATAACTATAAGAATAACTTATGAGGGACTTTGTATTAAATTTTCAAGTATTTTTATTGGTCCAAAAAAATTTTATCGACACTTCAAAAATTTTTTTTAGAAAAATTGAAAATTTCAGTTGTCTATAAATAGCTCAAAAAAAGTCAAAATATTTTAAAATTTAAATCACGTAAAGAAAACACAAATCCAAATAACTGGTAAAATTTTCAAGTATCTACGGCTTATACTTTGTGAATAATAACAAATATTTAAAATCGTTTGGGATAAATCGTTATCGTTACGCTATTCCGTAAAAAATTAAAATTCAAACGCACTTAAAATTTTTCCTATAATGATGTTAGGAGTTTTCTCTATAGGTACTTGAAGGAAAACTTATAGAAAACTTAGTGTTGTAGTTTTAATCCTTAGTTATAAACACAAAAAATTTTATGATTTTTCAACTTCAAAATTACTTGCAAATTTTCGGGTTTTTGACAGATATCGTAAAAATATGAATTATAAACGCTTATAAAAAAAATTGTAACTAACGATTTTTAATTTTTTTTTTAGCTACAATAAAAACAACTCATAAGGAAACTTGTATTAATTTTTCAAAACTTTTTGGTCATCCAATAATTTTTTATCGACACTTTAAAAAAAATTTCTCAAAAAAATCGAAAATTTCAGTGGTCCATATATAACTCAAAGAGTAAAAATTTTTTGAAAATTTATCTATACATAGATAACACTGACATCAATATTTGATGAAAATTTCAAGTATTTACAGTGATTAGTTTTTGAATTACAAGCATAAAAAAAATCGATTTGGTCGAAAACTAGTTTTGCGTAAGAATTTCCGTTTTTCCGTTATTTTTTTTTATTTTTCTCGATTTTTTTGAATAACTGTTTGAAAATGTTAACTTTTTACCTCTATAATGCACCAAGGATATTCACTTTTACATCGGAAACCACCCCCAAAGTTTGAAATTGGAGCATTATTTCGACTAGTTATGCTGTACACAGACACAAAAAAAAAACACATATCATTGTAAAATCAATACATTCATCACTTCGTTCAGAATCTAAAAAAACTTTTTATATATTTGTTACATAAGCAATAGCTAGGTAGGTAGGAATTGATATTGTTTTTAAATAATAAATAGTCAAATTAACTATACATTGACCATAAGATATATACCGTTATATTAAAAATTAATTTTTTCGTGTGATTTGGCATCATTTCTGTCAAGTGAAATTCGTAAAAATAATTATCAATACCGACAATACCTATAGAGTATAGGTCTCTTAATACTACCTATCTCCTTAAATACGAGTTGTAGGCTTATATTATTGGTCCTACTACTCCTACAGATAGGTTGTACACTGGTTGTCGTAATGTTAATGGAATGCTGTAAGTGGATCACAATAGCAAAATAAATACAAATAAAACGTGCCTATAACTATTATAGAATATAGACTACAATACTTGGTTAGGTTTAGGTATTATGGTCAAGTATTATATTATTATATAGTTATTATACCTACCTATCGACAGATTCATGATTCAAAAATCAAAAATGATCGCGTCTAACTGTCGAGCCCGTTGAACGAAAACGATAATGAGTAATGTAACTAATACTTAAGTAATAATACATAATATTACCTATTATTGTCGTATTATTCGTCTTCATTAGTGTTTAGTATCCAGGTACCTACTAAATATGTTTTAAAATAATAAATAATATAAACCAAGCGCCGCCCCTCTCCGAAGTTCGAACGCTAGCCGAAGGACGACATGTATCGTTTTTCCTCCACGTCGTCGCTACCTCCAGATACGTCATTATCAGCCGTAAACAAAAGAATTAGACAGGCGTCGGAGGTGAAGCGGGTGGCGTAACAACGTACATGTGCATTCCACAGGTGGGCAGCGCTCGTTACAGAAGACGCGTCTAATAGTTTGGTACCCACTACACTACTACATAAACACTATAACATCGGCTATAGTTACAGCCTGCCGCCGAGACGGCCAAACGACGCTCACAGCTCATTAGTCATTCTTCGACGAGCGTTGGTGGAGTGATATCAATGTTATTTTTTATGTTTTAGTTCTGTATAAGCGATTGTGACGGTTTTTTTTTTTTGTCATTTAAATATTGTGTTCTCGTCGTCCGTTTGGCGTTTGATCGATTGACGTTGTCGAATCACGGTATTCTATTCCCTGCACTTCGTCCGCCGCCCGTGCGCGGAGAAATAACCGCCATTTTTCAAGATGAAGTATGTCTACAGCGTTCTCGTTGTGCTGTGCATAAACCTCGGTGAGTACCATTGCACATATCGATAACGGCGTTGGTGACAGGCGGACGGACAGCCCGTTTACAGATTCCTTGTCGACCAACTCGGGTTGGACGTTTGCACGATCTACTGCAGATCGGGCGTGGACTCGATTTCGAATCAAGGAGTGGCCCTCCTATCGATATGATTGTCTAAGCATCTAATAGTCTAATGTAACCGTTCAGATGGTGTTATTTACCAAATTAACCATGCGAGGCGGTCGGTGTTGATGTCTTGTGTTATATGTATTACAATCATAATTCAACATTTTTATTTCTCTAGACATTGTTACTAGTTCTGGCATGCCACTTTGTTTGTCCATTAAATTCAGTGTTTGGTGCTCTAGCAATGACAAACCTATAATTGTTATTTTAAATATTATAAAATCTTAATTGTACGTTTATGGCACATTTCAATTTTTTTTTTAAATTTAATTTTGTTTATCAAAAGTTGCTTAAAATTTTACTCTGTAGTCTGTAGGTATTTAAACACACTTCATACTAAAAAATAATAAACTTTATGATCACAATTTTGGAATAAAGTACTTTAATTCTCTGTTATTTACCTTCAATTTTTTTCACTATCACTATTGAAGGATATTTTATTATTTTCCTATTATAAGTTACCCAGGCCAATAACATTTATTTCTTTATTCAGTTTTCAATGTTTTTAATTCATACATTGTTACTCTTATTTATTATTTAGTTCAAATTTTATTATAGTAATTGTTAAGTATTGACATATATATATATATATTTTTTTTTTTGAGTAAAGTGTTCACCTATGTTTTGTGTATGAATCGATCTTAGTACTGTGTAAATTGGTACATAAGAAAATTATTACAGTACAATATATTACTGTATATTGTGTGTTTAGGCAAAATAGTAATAGATAGGTAATTATTTTACTTTTTGGACTGGAGAAATTAAAGTCCAATTACACTAACTTACTGTCATTACTCATTGCTAGTTACTGTATTTATATTAAATGCATTACAATTTTTTTGGCGTTCCTTTAGATAATTATTTCTAAACAGTGAAAATTTACTTATACTAAAGTTTACAAAGCAAGTTTTTGTCAAATTAAGTTCAAGGTTATTTAAACAATGTTTTGATGATACTTAATTTACGAGTTATACGTTTTATGAGAGATTTATTTTATTTATTAATTATGTCTTCAATCTTAATATTTAAATTTATGTTTCCACTGATTATAATATTTAATTGGAATTTGGAGTAATTTATTGTTTAAGAAATCTTCTAGATTATTAATAAAACCAATTTAATTATTTTAATTCAAACTGGGTGATCTATAAATGCATATTAATTTAAATAGGTAATATATTATTATAGGAAATTGAGAAATCTAGTGAACTACAGTGATTTGACCTTTCAGTTATTAAATCATTAATAATGAGTCTTTATTTTTAATAGTAACAGTAAATTTATCAGATTTATTTAATGACCTATTGTGTTTTTAATTGTTTTTTATAATATTTTATAATAGTAGTTATAACTATGTATCATTTAACAATTTAATATTAGTTAAACTTCAAAGTTCAAACCACTAATATTTCAATAATTTAAGATTATTATTATATACATTAAAATTGTTACAGTTGTTAATAATAAACGTTTCATAGTTAGAATATTTTTCATTTGGTAAATAAAATTTTTTTTTTTAAGTTATTAAAATAATCATTATAATAAGGATTATAATCATTATTTATTTATATATTTAAACATTATTTAAGCATTAACATTATAACAAATTAAAAAATGAATAAACAAACAACCTATAACAAAACGAAAAAGTATTATACTATATCCAAAGTGCTCTAACTTTTTTGTCCGTATCTATATTTTAAAGAATTTATGTTGATTGTATTTTAGGTATTAATTTGTTCACTTTCTAGTTTTTTTTTTTTTTAAGTAAACAACACCAGCATTTGACCAGACAAATTTGTAATCATGTTTTTGAAATTTCTTTTGTTAACTGGAATAATCATTTGTTTTCCTTACTAAGTAAATAATTGATATATATTTTAACATTAGAAAAGTTAGTCTGTAAATTATTTGCAATTAACAGATTTTATTTTAATACCATAATTTTTATGATTTTATTATACAGTTTTTTTAAGTCATGAAATTAAATTTGATTATTATTTTATCATCAGTATTAAATTTATAGGTATCAACAATATTTTAATTTTTAATACATTAGCTATATTTTCATCAGAAATTTTGGAATACCAGTTATTACAACATATTGATTTAGAAAAGTTTGTTAATTAAATTTATATTTTCTTAAGTATAAACTTACAGTAATATATTTGTTGCTCATACTTATAACTTATATTATAAATATTATGATGTTGCATACTAAAATTATAATATTTAATTTTAATTTTAGCCTTTTCTCAAAGGACCCCCACAATATCTCATATCACTCAAAAACCTATAAAAGATATTGGTGGTACAGCGGAGATGACATGTTCAGTTTTATATGCCATGGATTTTCCTGTTTTATGGGTTAAGGTTGATAAAGAAAAAATAACTGAACCTGTTGTGCTTTCATCTGGAAGTACACTTATTATTAAAGATTCAAGATTTTCATTGAGACAAGACATTGACAGCACTAGTTTCACACTACAGGTATTTTATTTAAATATTTTAAATTCATTTCTATCTTAAATTAAATGTAAAGCAGTTGTATTGCATTTAAATATTAATCAATAATCTATGAATTTAGACACCTACATACTTTGTCTTATTTTATTTTTTATAAAATTTGGAAAAAATGTATTGTATAAAATAATGACAAATCAAAATAATAATAATAATAATATTTATTTATAAAATTTTCAGATTAAAGATATTCAAGAAACTGATGCTGGTTATTATCGCTGTCAAGTGTTACTTGGGTTGAACAACAAAATATCTGCTGATGTTGAGCTAGAAGTACGTAGACCTCCTATCATTTCTGACAACTCAACTAGATCATTAGTTGTAAATGAAGGCCAACCGGTGAAACTTGAATGTTATGCTGGTGGATTCCCTAGTCCAAGAGTTTCCTGGAGACGAGAAAATAATGCTATTTTACCCACAGGCGGTTCAATTTATAGGTACTTACAATAACAATATTATAATATATAATATATATATATAGGTAAAAATTGAGCATACACTTAATATTCTAGAGGTAATATTTTGAAAATTCCGGTCATAACAAAAGAAGATCGCGGAACTTATTACTGTGTTGCTGAAAATGGTGTTGGAAAAGGTGCCAGACGTAATATTGCCATTGAGGTGGAATTCGCTCCAGTTATAACTGTTCCTAAACCTCGTTTGGGACAAGCTTTACAATATGACATGGATCTTGAGTGCCACGTTGAGGCTTATCCTCCACCAGCCATTATTTGGATAAATAATGGTGTACAACTGTCTAACAATCAACATTATAGGTAAACTTAAACTTAGTTTTTGAGTACTTTAATTTGTTTATATTTTGTTGAAAATATTTAATTTATTTTTATTTTTACTTAGAATCTCGCATTTTGCTACTGCAGATGAATTTACAGACACAACAATACGTATAATCACAATTGAAAAACGTCAATATGGTGATTACATTTGTAAAGCATCAAATGTATTAGGAACTGCTGAAGTTACAGTTAATCTTTATGGTAAATATTAGGTTCATTAACATATTATGTTTAAGATAGTATTCAACTTTCCGATCAAAACTTAAGATTAAGTTATTATTATGATAAAATGAGAAAAATATAAAGCATAATTAATGTTACTTTTAATGTCATTTTAAACCTAACCCCCTGCTGTATTTTAAACTTGAAGTATTCCCTTTTTCTTAAATGTTTTTTTGTCTTATTTTTTAGAATAATCATTTTTAAAGACATTTTTGGTATTTCATATACTTTAACCAATATCCAACATAACCTATGTAATTATACATTTTGTTTATCTTGTTCTTAAAAGGACGTCTACCTACTTTACTTGTATAATATAATATATTTCTATCTTAAAAATGTATAACATACCAAATTTTATATTCACATTAATCCATTTTATTCTGTTATTTTTAAAATTAGTGTAAGTTGACCTATTTTAAAATTTAAATTTATGATCATTATTTTGGGCATATCAATATGTTTCAATAACCTAATCTTACCTTTAAATTTTATAATATTTTGTCGATTTATTCTAATTATAAAAATAATAGAGAGAAATGGATTATTATGAATGTATAGTTTGCTATTTTGTACAGTTGTAAAATAAAAACAAATAATTTGCTTGTGACATTCTCTTATTGCTACTTCTAATATTATTTTATATTACTATTCATTATAAGTGGTGCCGATCACTATGTATCAGTAATGCGAAATTTAATTTTGGTGGGTGGTGTTGTGGCGGACAATAGTAGTCCATAGAATATAGTTATACAAGTTTTAAATATTTGGATATAACTATATGAAATTTGTCCCATATTTTAGTGTAACAAATTTTTTGTTTACTTTACCTCATATTTTATTTTTATGCAATATCATTTGAAACTGATACCGGTGCCACTGTAGATATGTAATGAAACAACTTATAATTACAGTACAGAAATTTAGGGTGTTATAATACTTATTATCAATATATTTCTTGTTTTATCTATAGTTTTCAATTTTTATATACTAGTTATAAACATAATTTAACTTTTATTATTTGTTAATTTTATAGAAACAATAATACCAGTATGCCCACCAGCTTGTGGCCAATCATCTTCACACTTAAGAAGCTCCAGCATCAAAACTGCTAGTGTTAATATTTCTTTCTTGATTGCTACATACTTATATATTGTTCACCTATATTTTTAAATAAGTTTTCTACCAAAAAACAATTCACCAATACAGTGACGTAACTAAGACGAATTAAAAACCTATTCCCTAAGTGCTTATATTATCACATTTGTGAATCTCATTTTTGACTTATTTCAGGCTATGCCACTGTGTATGAATGTCTTATCATTACAGTTGCTAGTGATTTTATTTTATACTTGATTACTGATTAATACGTAAACATAATATACTTAATTTAATAATAATTATTCAGTCCAAGAACAAATTATTAATGTGTAATCACCATTACTATTGCTTAGCTTTTGTCACATTCCTATATTTTGTTCACTTTTTAGTGTTCTTATTTTTAGAGTAGTTACTGTCCGTCCATTAAATATACATTATACTTGATCTTATATGTTTACTATTATTTTATGTAATTTTTATAAATTTTTTTATAAATGATAATTATATTTATTTTAATTCAAAGTACATGTCTTATTTTATCCTAGCTCATTAGAATAATGCAGTAATATTATCGAGCACTTGTCATGTATATACTTGGTATCAACTTATCTACTATTAAAAATTGCAAATATAACAAACTAACCTAATTGTTGTAGACATGTGTATATGTTATATATGTACTACATTTCAGCATTTTGTTGAATAGAGATTATTACAAAAATATTTTATCTGATAGTATTTATGAATATCTACATAATTTGAATGATGATTCTTTTAAAAATTGTAAATTTAATACATATTAAACATTAAAATAGTCAATGATGTTTAATACAATATATAATGCAGCAGTTCCCGAACTTTTTTAGTTTACGCCACCTTAAAATTAAATAAAAATAATTGCGCCTCCCGTAAATAAATAAATAACAAAGTTATAGTATTTAAATATACAAATATTTTTATTGTTATGACAAAATAACACTGCTCGCGCCTCCTTTGGGAGGCGCGCCGCACAGTTTGGGAACCGCTGATATAATGTATAACATTATACAATCAATTTTTTATCAAAATCTTGTACACATTCACATTAAAATTAAATATTTTATTCATTTATTTTGTTTACTTGAAAATAAATTAGTTTTACACAATTTATTTAGAAATGTATATATATATTGAATATTGGTAAATAATTTGTAAAGGTTAGAAATTCAAAGTAATGGTGGATAATCAATACATAATATAATATTCCATTATTGAATAAATTATTAAATAAATAACTAGAGCGTGAATTTATATGCACTTAAAAGTATCGAAATATGCCATATAATATGCAGTAAAAATCATGAAAATATGCAAAAAAATATGTAGTCAAAATCATGAAAATATGTAAAAAAATATACAGTCAAAATTATGAAAATATGCAAGAATTTTTTATTTATTTATAATGTACAATAAAACTTATAATAATTAATTACCTAAATTCTTAATAAAAAAAAATTTAAGGAATTTTCTAAACTTAATTTATTTTTAAAATTTTATTTATTGTTTAAATGAATAATCAAATGCATTTCAAGTTTTTCTTCTGTGAAGCTGTGTCGTTTATCGGTTAACATATTTTTAAAGACTGAGAATGAACGTTCGACGTCAACCAAAGTTATTGGGGCATATTTGAAGCAACTTAGTATTGTCGGGTTTTAATAAAGATCTTCGAGCTGAACGTTTTTGCCTCATAACACTGTATTAATTTTTCGTAGAATTTGTAAAGTGTGATTAAGTTTACGTCGTAATCAATTATTTATCTTATAAATAAATATATATATATAAATTATTATTTAGTGACTATGAAATTTAATATTAATTTTTCTACTTGACAAAATATTATTTTATACATTCTTTTAAATTTTTTTAAATTTTTGCTTCAATATGCAATAAATTTTGAATTTTGCCAAAATATACTATAACCTTTAAATATACAGAAATACGCAAAAAAAAATTCACCATTAGCTTTTGATGATTCGTATAGATAATTGACAAAAATCCAAAAATATTAAAAGAAAAAAAATATGCAATTGCATAGAAATCCGCGCTCTATATATAACTATATAAATGACATTTATTTTATTAAGTTAAAGAAGATTAAAAATAATTTTTCAGAGTAACCTATGATAAATGTCAAATTATTAAAACAAAAAGATGTATTTATTATTGTGTAATTAAACAAACAATTACATTAGTAGGTAGTTGCTTTTTTATAATAAAAAAAAAAAATAAAAAAAATTTGATATCTATGTAGCTATAATATTTATTAAAATATTTAGGTTTTTAAGACTATGTTTTGAACATGACACCCCCCTCTCTATAGTATTATTATATTATATAGTTTAATTAAACAATATATATAAAAAAAAAAATAACTTGCAGTAACGATATTGATCGAAAAATATTATTTTGAATATTGATCAAACACTCACTAAAAAATTTATGAAAATAAATTCATGGATAATTGAATATAAAAAAAAAATAAGCTAATCAAAATAGTCAAGTTAATTAATAAAGAGAAATAAAATAACAAATGCATTGGTTCAAAAAATAACAAATCAAAAATATGAGTAGTTTAGATTGTAAAAGAAAAAAATAAAGGTTTTATGATCAATAACAATTATTTTAAAAAATATTAAGTTTTAAATATTAAACGAATAGGATTATTATGTTTATCGGGTACAGATGATACAATTCAACACTTATTAGTTTTCAAAAACAATTTGGCTCAATTAGCATCACATTATTTATAAACAATTTGGAATAATGAGAAGAACTTTATTGAAAAAGACACAATATAAAATACAATGAGAAGATGATCATATTATTTTAAATAATATAACATGAACAAGAGGTTTATGGAACTGTTGAAATATGCAAAATTTTTAGAATAAAATGTTTCTTCAAAAAATGATTTTGAAAATTTTAACAATATATTAATATAGGTATTTATTAAAACTGCATGAAAAAAAAATAAAAAATCTTCAGGAACAGAAATCAATAAATCACCTATATTATGTGCTGCTAGATGAACAGGAAAAATCAGTGAATTTTATTATACAATCAAAAAAAAAAAAGTTTTGTTTTAGTACAAAAAACACAAAAATATTGATTAATGATGTATACAAATATACAAAATATACAAATATGTATAATAATATACTTTTTGATTAATGAAGAAAGAACAGAAACTAACGGTTTTATATTTAAAAACTTGATATTCTTAAGTTTTGTAGTGACGAAATAGAAAAAAAACCCTACTCTCTAGCTATTTGCGTTATATGCATTGTTCGCGACCGGGCTCACAATATTATATAATAATATTTTCATAATATTATTATTTATATTATCAATCACCGCCACCTCCGATCGGTTTTTACACACACTCATACCACATACCTGTTTTGTTACTGTATACTTGTGTTATAAATTTTGTAATTTTTGTTATAATTGTGTCGTGTGTGAATAACAGAATGATAATATGCTGATCGGAAATGCGTTATCGCATGCCGCTGCTTCGGCTGCACAAATGCACAATTATTATTATTAAGTTACACGGTCGCCGTACCTACCTATTGGTCTTTTCCCGTCCGTCGTTACTTTAGTTCTTTCTCCGGCGTTGACGCAACAACCTAAATTACGCGCGCTAATCGCCGTGCGCGTATTTTTATTGTAAATTTTACGATGTTCGTGTACGCGAATCACCACCAATTTTATACATTATTAATTTTGTAATTTGTATTTTTATGTACTCACATAGTGTGAGCGCGAATCGCCACATTTTTATCATTATTATTTAGTCCGTGTTGCTTGTGTAGCTGTGTGTGAAAATCGTTTATTGTATTTAGGCATAGGTAGCAGCTGGCCAGCCGTGCACCGACTACGCTGTGAGTTATTTTTATATTATTATTTTAACTGTATTTTATTATTGTATCATATTAATAATAATTATTAGGCATTAGCAGTCCCTAAAATTGTGTGTAGTACGAAATTTAAAAGCGTGTTATTCTAATTAAACATTTATAATAATATATGTATAATTTTATATCTTCACATTTTTAAAAAATATTTTAATGGTTTTTTTTCAAACCACATTTTAATTATTATCTACATTCTACACAGATACACCCATAGATAATAAAGATCTTTATTATCTATGGATACACCGTAAACAATATTTTGTGTTGTTACGTCTTATTACTCTAGCGTCTTATACTATTATTATAGTTGTTATTATTTATTACTTGTAGTAAATGTGCGGTATATA
>VUJU01004220.1:0-20026 GCA_009835225.1 Aphis craccivora
AACTTAAGTTATTTTTTGGGAGGTAGGTTATCAACTTTTTAAATTAACTTATAATGTGTGGTATATAATATTATTGAATGAGTTCTGAGAAGTTAAATATTTACGAGTATAATCAATTAAATTACATTTAAATTAACTTAACAAATTGAACTTTTAATTTTCTTAGCCACCTTTTATATAATTATCTTACAACATTAACTAATATTTGCCGTTTGGAGTAAATTATTAATTAAAAATAACAATTATAAATGTATTTTCACCTTTTAGCTTATCATTTTTTTAAACAATTAAAAAAACTTCCAAATCTATTATGAAGCATATTAAAATATTCACACTAGTGGTTTGTAATATTGATAATATTAAACGTAATCTGAATATTATGAATTACAGCAATAATTTTATTTTATCAATATTGTTAAAATTTTTGCAATTAACGATACTTTTATAATAGAATATAATAGAATATCATATTCTAGAATATTCTATAGTATACTAGAATATTATAATCAGTTAAATGATACTATAATATAATGCAATTTTAATATAATATAACATTATAATATCAGTATGAATATTATTTCAATTAAGTAATAATATTAATTATTATGCACAAAACAATTTTTTTTATGCAATATATGTAATTAAAATTAAACATAAACAATTATACTGAAAATATAAAATGATTCAAATAATTAAAAGATAAAATATAGATATGGTTGTTTTAATATTCAATCACAATATGTGATAAAACGTAATAATTAATTTTGAAGAATCATAATTATTTGTTAATAAAAATGCATTAAATATATATATATATATATATAGGTATATAATATATCAATGATGATAGTTTTAATTAAATAATGTTTCTTATTAAGTTTACAATATATGATTATTATAATATACAGGTACTCATCTTACTTTTATATTATTAATATAAATAATTATTTTCATATTAATAAAATCGAATGTCATTTTGAAGAAATATTTTATAGTTTTTATTGCAACATAATTTAAAATTAATAAGATTACAACTTGAATTTCATATATTTTATTAAAATGTTTGTATTCAAAAATTTACTATATATTTATATCATTACAGATAAGTGTTGATAAGACTGAGACTTATTTTATTGAAGTCACTCAAATAAAAAAAATATATTCAAAATGTTACGTTCCATATGCAAACTACCTCATAAAATTGCCGGACAAATGGCTGTCGATATACTATCTAGGAATATGGCTAGCCAGGCACCACAAAAAATGGAAGATTACTTCAAAGGCAAAAAGTTTATCGTCACTGGATCTTGTGCTGGTTAGTCAAACGATATTAAATAATAATAAATATATTATATAAATGTACAAAAGCATGTTAAATACACTAAACACGTCATGTACGCAAGTGTATAGGATATGTAGAATGTATTGTGTACAGTATAATGTACATTTTAGTACAATTTGTAAAGTACAAAATATTATATCAACAGAAATGTATAAGTGACTAATAGACATGACCATGATAATAATTGTGACAAAATTTGTTTTATTATTTATTTAACATCAGTCTCGGATACAGTGTACACTATTAATAATATAAAGAAATGTATTTATATTTTATTAGTTTAGTGATACTTAAATAAACCAAAAAAATATGTAACCATTCAAACTACTTACTATGATATGAAAAACCATATTTTCTCAAAGTTATATTCCAAATGTTATAATTATTCACCGTCAATTTAAATTTCATATTAATACCACATACCTGTAGACACAGATAAGTGTGATGTGAGATAACTTTTTAAAATTGAGTTATATCAATAGTATAAGTATAAAATTTATTATAAATTTATTAACAAACAAACCAGAATTTATATTGGAGTGATTAATGAAAATTAAAACGCTTATGATAACATAAAAAAAATTATTTTTAATATTTTTAGCTTTAAAATTTAATTATATCAATTATAATATATAAATATTTTTTAATTTTCGAAGTAGGTTACTTTCTACCATACTCTAACAACACATAATACATCAATTTTGACCTATCCTGTCTATTATAATTAGGTAACAGTTATCATGCCCGTAAGCACGTCCTCTTAAATAATATGTTAAATTTAATGAATTATATTATTATGAATAGAAATAATTTTAAACCTATAAAATTCAATTATTATAAATTATAATAATATAAAAAAATTATATATGTATATTATGTAATTATTTAATATTTAATAAAATTAAAATTGTAAAATATTACATATTCAGTATAAAACTAATTTTACCTATTGCTATATTTTACTAATGTATAAATGTTTATAATAGATCAATTAAATTAATAGTTTATGTTATTTTAAATAGTGCCGATTGCCAATGCCAAGTAGTATCCCCTGGTACTCTAGTATTCTTGTAGTAAACATTAATTAAAAATGTTTGTATTATATCATACGATAGACTCAATCAGTTGATTTGTGAATCAGAATATAAAGATAATTAGGTGCCTATTCTGATTCTGATTTCTGATAAATTTTAAAATCAGGCTATTATAAAAAAAATAATAATAAGAATAATAAAATGTATTGCAGAATTGCATAGTTAGTTTTGTTCAACGAAAATTGTATGATGTATTATAAGACATAAGTACTTCAAATTTCAATACCATAGCCATAATTCGAATGTCTTGAAAACTTAGATAACCGTTAATTATTGAACAGTTCATTGCTCTTGATATAATTTATACATCAATTATAACCTACAGTTATTAGTCTGTTTTTATCTTGAAAAAACCTCGACATTTTGAAATTCTTTATCTCACAAATACAGGATATGTCTTATTGAAGCAATTAACAATAAATTAAAATATATTTAATCTCGAATTTTCTATTTATTTACTTGTTTTAAGTGTAGTTACAAAATATCTAATTTATATTTTTTACTGCTTAAAAAATGCAGTAATCAATTTATAAAATACAATATTAACATGTACCTATTCAAATTTAAAATTAAAACATATTAACCGAAAATTTATAATGATAATATAGTAGGTATTTTAAAAGTTTTTTTTTCATTTAGAGTTGTTCAAACAAAATATAGGTTATGTATTAAAAGTGTTTATAGAAATAAATAATTTGCAATGTTTGTTGAACTATTTGCATAGTAGGTATTTTCAAACAAATATCAATGATTTAGTAAAGTATACATTTGTAAATTCACTTTTTATCTTGCATTTTTAATAATTATTGATATTCAAAGTTTCTTTAGCCACTTATTTTAGAGATTAAATTTTATTGTTTTACATGTTAAATTGTATCATACCTATAAATACTGCGATACACTATTATGATTTTATGTCATAACCACTTAATTAAATTTATTTATAGTACCTACATAAATAATCATATTATGTTTAGGTACTTATAGTTAATTTGTTTTTCAAATCCTATTTTAAAAATTGATAAATGTTAACTTTGTGCAATAGTACATAATAATAAAAAAAATATTGTTTTTTAGGTATGGGTGAAAAAATTACAGAGAGATTGGTAGATTTGGGTTCATTTGTTTATGCGGTGGTAGAGAAGGAAGAGGGTGCTGCTAAACCGTTACCAAATACCAAGCAAATATTTTGTGATGTTTCAAATTGGGAAGATACGTATAAAAAAATGTACGACATTGGTCCAGTACATGGTTTGGTCAACAACGCCGGTGTAGCTGTTATAGAATCATTTTTCGATGTCACTGAACATGGTTGGGATAAGTTAGTATAATTTTAGATTTCATAAATATTATATTCACATAAATAATACAAATAAAATTAGACGATAAGTAGGTATATTTTCTAACTATTTAGATTAAAAAATCATTCTAAATAAAATACTATTAATTTTTTTATGTTTAAAAATAATATAATTTTCAATGAAGATTTACAGAAATATGGTATATATTTAAAAAAAAATATATTAATATACATTTTTTAATATAATGTATATTATTAATATATAATATATTTTAAATATTTAAAATAGTTTTAAAAAATGACTAAAATGACTTTTTTTTAGATAAACTTGTAAAATCTTTGCCTTTAAAAATCTATATTTTTGAAAACATAAAAATAATTAAGCAAAATAATTTTATAACGTTTCAAAACCAATTAATTTTCCCTTATATCCATTATTATATACGTAATATTTAAAATAAATATTTAATAATTTAGTATAAACTACTATAAAGTAAATAACGAAAGAATAGTATTATGAATTAAAGATTAATCATGCAATCATGATTTTAAATAAAAATGACACTGAATACCTAATGATTAGTTTATTGAAAAATAATTGCTGGTATTATAATAGTATTCAAAATTTTAAACGTAAAAATTGTTAAATTAAGGTTTAACTTCTGAACCTTAGAAGAAAAATTTTCTATCGAATTCTTGGAAGTTAAAACTAACATTCTGCATACTAATTATATAGTATTATACTGTTTATTTTAAAATAAATATGAATTATAATAGACTTAATTATTTTAAAATGTTAGTTACACTTTTTAAACAACACAAAAATGTATTAAATAATTGTCAATAGAATAAATGAATAACGTATATTGTAGTGTACTTCAAATTAACAAAGTACTTATTGTTCAGGACTTTAAATATCAACGCACGAGCTTTAGTGAGAATTAGTCAGGCAGTGGCAAAAAACATGATTGATGCTGGCATCAAAGGATCTATTGTAAACATATCTTCTACAATTTCGACGGTAAGTTAAAATATTTGTGACAATAACAACTCAAGTACATACTGTTTAACGCAAATTTAATGTAAAAAAATTGGTAATATTATTGTGAGTTTTGTTTGTAAATCAACGGTTCGCTTATATACGCTTAAAAAAAAAAAAAAAAACACGTAAAATATCAATGTAAAATAATCACGTCTCACGAAAGTCAGGTTAGGTGATGTCAAGTAGTTGTGTTGCAATAATATTATAACACTAGTAAATTACCGCGAAGTAATTTACATTTTATTTATTTTTTACTATCTACAGAGAGCCATACCTGATCATACGACATATTGTGCGTCTAAAGGAGCCGTGAATCAAATAACTAGAACGATGGCAATCGAACTGGGCAAATACGGTATCCGTACCAATAACGTCAATCCAACTGTGGTGTTGACCCGTATGGGTAAAATCGCGTGGTCGGATCCTGAGAAATCGGGACCAATAATGAGACGAATTCCATTGGGCAGATTTGCAGGTTTGTGTCTAACGGAATTTTACGAGTGTGTCGAGACGAAAATGAATATCGACACTCATGTTCAAACGACGAACATTTCTATGATATTACTGGTTACATTCAATCTTGTGTATCTGTTTTGCTTTTAGAAACCGACGATATTGCGAACGCTGTGATTTTCATGCTCAGTGACTACTCCACTATGGTAAACGGAACGGCTCTCGTAGTCGACGGCGGATTTTTGGCCGGATAGGCGGATTCGCTGCGAAACAAAGATATTGAGAAGTTCACTAAATCGATGTAAAAATATACTGTGTTTTACGTATATTATTCTAATTCAAACTATTTAAATAATGATAATAATAATAATAATAATATTTTATAAAATATTTATTACACCCATTGTATAATAATACAATAATATTTTCATACTTTTTTGACAATAAACTGTGTATCCTAAACCATTAACTTTATTATATTTCACATTTTGATTTCAAACATTTTTTCCTTTTTAATATCTGTACATTTATAATAGTACAAACAGCTTAATCAGTAACATCAACATCACGACTGTGTTTGAGTTATACATGAAACAACAATATTAACATTAATGCATACGGTGTTTCAATTATTTGTTAATTTATTAAAATATCCGGTATGCAATATTATTAACTTTAAATAATCGTACTTATTTACGTGAAACCAAATTAGTTGTATGTAAATAAAAAACAGTATTTTTTAACCAATCTTTTTTTATTAAGAAAACTATTGCAAAGGCAAACTTTCTTGTGATACGTATTAAAAAAAACAAAAACATTAATAATTAATCATATGATTTAATCTTTACAGTTCTTACTTAGTTTAACCAGAAAACTAACTCCTTTAAATTCTACTTTATATTATCAAGGAGGAATGCTCAGTCAGTAATTATCTAAGTAAGGTTGATATTTTGATAGGTGGCAATGGTAGCATAAAAAACAAATTTAATATAAACAATATTTCACTTCATAGCTAAAATATAATTGATGATATCAGAAAAATCAATTCAAAATCAATTTCACTTATATGGTTACTCGGACACACTAGTATTGAAGTTAAAAAAAAAATGCATAAAAATAGGCAAAAATAGATTTTCAGTTTAATATAATATTAACTAGTTTAATCTAATGATCTAACTTAACCTAAAAATTAAAAAACGCAAAGGCTGTCTAATATTTATCATTTTCACCGAGTGTGCGTCTTCTTGAGTAGATCAGTATAATGGATGCTTTATAATTTATATATTATTTTAAGTGCAATGATAAATTATTACTTATAAAAAACGATTTTAAATTTAATCAATGTATTAGTTTATTATATAACTATTTCTTAAGCTATTTTATAATTAATTTAAATTGTTATTTGTAATCAGATTTTGATTAGTAGAACCTTCAGTTAAACATAATATATTGATTGAAAAAATATTTCCTGTTAAATTACAATACAGTTATAAACTTATACTGTGAATACCTTTGGACGGTGCGAATTGGATTTTAATTTAAATAACTTAATATTATTTTAAATATTTAAACATTTTTATCATATCTTTAAACTGCTGTGGTTTCGTATAAAGTATTATTGTAAATATAAGTTACAAAGTACCTACACAGATATACGTAAACTATAAATATTCATATTTTGACTTATTTATGATTTCTTTTTGATTTCCAATGTAGATACTAGATCTGAATTGCTACCATCAAAATTTCTAGCAAAATTGAATATTTTTATTACAAATGTGTCTTTAGATACAACAATTTTAAATTAAAAAAAAAAACACTCATCATTGTTGAACCAATTCATTCATTGTTCCACTCAAAATCAAAAACTAAAACTAATTTAAAATATCAATAACTGTTATAAGTGTGTAGAATATTTAATTATTATGTTAAAGTTTAATAAATCAGTAAATCAGGTTTATTAATGAATATATATGTAAAGAACGACTAACTTAAGGTGAAGTCATAGTGATAGTAGGATTATAAGATGAAGAGAAGAGGCATGTTATATGGTACAATAAATTATTAACTGAAAATTTAAATTATTTACTACCTATAAAAAAAATGAATATATTGATCTTAACTAAATTTACTATTTTAATATTCATCAATTTTAATGAATTCGAGTATTTGCAATATAACTATTGAATTAGTGACACGATTTTTGCATACTTTATTTACTTATATGTAAGTGACCTGCAGAATTTTATGTTTTGTCCTGTATATATAGCTTAAAGGATTCTATTAGATACGTATTTGTTTCCTACGACCGACATAAATGAACAGAAACTACCCGTAATAAGTTCCATGTATAGCATACACTTTCATTACAATTACTGAAATAAGACAGTACCATCCAAGTAAGATAGTAACCAACATAGATACCTACTATCTTTGTAGTCTGGTTCAAATTTTAGATTTCCAATCATATATTTTATATACCTAGCTGTCCCAGCCTTAACTATTATTCACAAAATCACGATTAATATTTCAATGGATTTCCTTACTGAGATCACTAGGAATTGAGGATGAGTGAAAATTAAAAATTTACCATTTGAAACTATATTTACTATCAACAGAAATTTAAAACGCCATTATTGAATAACCACTTCATGGTGACTATACAGTACGATATCTATTTACAATGAGTTTTAATTACGATTTTTATTAAAATATTATATAGATTGATTGGTCTTAAATTTTTATTAAGTTTCTATTAAAATCAAAATAAATAATTTTTATATAAAACTATTTTTTTAAGTATGCCAATTAAAAATTTGGGAATCAATTCATGGATTATAACTTAAACTAATTTAGAACTTTAAAAGTATTAACTAATACGCTTTCTATAGATTATCTTACTAGTTCATAGAAACCTCATAAAGCATTTCGAGTTTAGTTATGAGTATTGCTTACTCCTTAACAATTAAAATATTGTAGTTGGCTTAGTAATTGAGAATTAAATAATTTAAATATATTTAACATATTGTACTTCATTTTATATATTTAAATACAATTAATAATAATAATACAAATAGTAATACTTGAATATATTTTTAACTTGATTTAATACATAATATAATATGTCAAATTGGAATACATGTTGTTACTTCAATAAAAAAAAAAAATAATGATAAAAAATGTATTTCTAAGACAACTATCTGCAGTTAAAATGAACAGAACATTTTTATTAAATAATAAACAAATAAACAAACAAAACAATGTAAACAATGAAACATCTTCCATAAACTCTAATTGTAAAGTACTTAGGTATGTAGTATGACAATGTATACCTACATCAGTAATTTAAATATTTTGCGTATTATATTATAGTAGGTAATTATTATAACAATGGTTATGTTTGCGTATATTTGACAAATTGTATGTGACTCATGAATTATATTTTATGACACTAAAGATTATAGTATTTTATTCTAATAAACAAATATATATATATATAAATATATAATATGTTTTAACGAATAATAATAGTGTAAATAAGTATAATCAATATTAATTTAGTGCTTATCTGATTCATCGTCAAACCTCGCACATAAGGAAAAATTCAATAATAGCTTAAAAATTAAATTATTCTGTACAATGAATTCTAATTAAAAAAAAAATATATATATATATATAACTTTCTTAGGCCATTAAAATGCTCTTACAATTTTTTTATAAATCATTGTTTAAGTACTTAGATAAATATATATATATATATAATCTATTACGTATTTTATGGATTATAAGTAACCACAAAAACCATAATATTAACAATGAAAAAACAACTTGTGTTGTTTGTACAAATCGGAATTATTTAATTGGAAATTGTGTATTTATTTTAAACGAATAATTTTGAATAGACTTACTGTTGTATAATTAAATAAACTATAGTTAAATCTATAATATTTACAAAATAAAATAATAATAATAATAATAATATTGATTAAACGGTACAAGTAATTAAATAATAATAATAACATTTCAATAATAACTTCTGCACTACTAGATGTTCTCTAATAGTCCGGTATACATTTTATTGCTGGGTAGTAGTTTATAACGTTTTATGTTGAATTTAATTTAATTTTTTCAACTCGAATCTTCAATATTTTTCTAGTTTTCTGAAAACATAGGTAATCCGATGCTAATAATTTAATATATTGTTAAATTTAGATAAACACGTACACGGACACTTACACACACACACATAAAAAAATACAAACAATACAAATCCAAATGAAATATTCAAATTTTAAATAAGAGATATTTACATAACAATAATATACAATACATATTATTATATCGTAGTTACAATATTATTATTGGTTTTCAATTGCTATTCTCCGTACAACGATTGACCGAAAGATTACTGAGTCATACACGATTTACGATTAAAACTTAGTTTTAATTTTAGTTGAGTGCGTATTATTAGTACTATTAAATGCAATAATACGTAATGCTTACATAATGCAGTACAGTAATTTTTCATAGAACAAGACAATATCGTATAATAACATATCGATATAATATCGTACGTTTGCATTAATATTATTTGTATCATTATGTTGACGCGAAAACGTCAGAAAAATAAAATACAAAATAGACGATCGATATTCGTTTCTGCGTAAAGTCACCGAAATAATATAATAACAATCTATCAAAACGGTATTACAAGTAACTGTTAGTTTTTGATTTTCAACAAATACGAATTACAGTACAATACAATATAATATTATTATTGTTTTAGAGTTTACAATGAGCGATAATAGTTGGTTTGAATTGTGTTTCGTCGTCGTCGTCGTCATCGTTATCATTGTGGCGGAGGTTGGCGACGTGCGTTTCACGCGCGACAGAAATAATGGCCAGCGGCGTATCCTGGGTCATGTGCGGAGGAGGATGCTGTGGCCTGAGCGTGCACTCATCAGATGGAACGAAATGAACTGCCCGGGCTATCGCGGGACGAGTAAAAGCTCAGGTAGAAGCACAGCAAGAGCAGCGCCACCGAAGAACCCAGCATGTACACGGACCACGACAGATGACACGTCCCTTTGAACAAACAAACAAAAAAAAAATAATATTAATTATAAGTCGAGTTACATAACGATTATTTGGCATTTCGAGTACGACGTGAAATGATTGCACAGTAAATAGATAATATTGAATAAAGCTTAAACGATATTTCGCTCTTTTTCTCTATCACTTCTACTCCAACAGTTCGTGTGATAACCATCGGCTGTCTACTGTACAGAATTGTATTATTATAAGACTTTAATCATATCATATTTGAACACATTGCTTTATACTATACTTTCTAAGGGTAGGAGGCCAGCCGGCTGTTCATATGGAATCAGTCCCGTTCATAGAGGGGAGGAGGTGGGACTTTGGGTGATTTTTACTTAAATTTAGAGTTACAAAAAAAAACAACAACACTAAAATTGGCTTTAAATATTATATTATTTTGATAATTTCAAATGTTATGTCTCATATAGAAATATCAAGGCATTCCTTAGAAATAAAGCAGCGATATACTTTAATATGTGTTAATTTAATAACTGTCGTGGTGAAAGCCAATGGGAACAGTAATACTTTCAGAAAATCCTTGGGCTTTTTTTGTACCATGCTCATAATAGCTGTTTATATTTTTAATTTGATTCTTGGAGATATAATATTGTTCATCGTAACAGCTGCGATGACATTTTTTTATGTAATTCAAATACAAAACTATTTTTTCTGTTTCCACTGCAAGATGAAAAATTCATCTGAAATTCATTTATATTTTAAATCAGTTAATATTTCTATTAATTAATAGACAGTGAAACAGGTGGTATTTTAAATATACTAGTAAGTAAAAATCTTTGTTAGGCTTGACAAGTATTTTCGTACCCGGTATCATAATTATGTTTGTTTTGGATCTTGTAGATCCTAAGGACAACCATGCGTGTAATTTCAAATCTTTTGCTACAATATTGTTTCAAGTTTTAGAGTAGATCAATGTGGTTATTAAATAGTTTTTATAATTTAATTTAATCTGTGTATGGTTCTAATTATGGTTTTTTGAGATAGTGAAAGTATTATTTTAAGACATTCATAAAACACGAATTAGATTACCTACATGACGTGAAATATATTATATTTTTATATATTTTTTATTAAAATGTTAAAAATTGCGTTTTTCATATTTTCAGAAAATGTTAACTAATTCAAGTGTAAAACATAAACATTAAACATCATATAAAAAAAATTACAATTTAACATACATTTTATTTATTTATTATTTATTATATTTATTTAAATTAAATAGACCACGCCTAAAACAAATAAATAAATCTGTTCTTTATTATTAATAATGATATGTAGTTCCTATATTCATCAGTTTTATCACAAAAAAGTGAAAACAGTTAACCACTTTTTCTGTTATTACTGTAAAAAATAAATTTTAATACAGTTTTCAAAAATATGCATTTTTTCTTTCAGAATTATTTGTGTAAAATAACAATGCACACGTTAATAATGTAATAGCAGGTTATGTATATTGTAATATATTAATAAAAGTTACCAAATATATTTAAAATAAGTATAATATGATTTTTATTAATAAGTAAATATTATTTGTTAACAAATATATTTTAGTTTAACTTATAAATAATAGATCTAGAAGACACTGCTGGCGTTATCGGTTTCAATTCACTCTACATAAAGTACATATTATAATAAAGCCTTTTAGAGATATCTATAATAAAGTATTTATAACTGAAAATACAAAATATTTTCAAAATTTAAATTTTAAATTAATAATTATCGACATAATGATTAAATTTTTAAATCAGTTGAATATTTTCATAACATATATACCTAGATACTTCGTATTTAAAACTAATGAATTTGCCTTTTTTATTGTATATTAATATAATATTATATAGTTATAACTTTAGTAAACTTTATTATTATGAATAATAGTTATTGAAGTAGGTGTAACTTGTGTAAATTGTGTTAGAACTTTCGCACAAGATCATGTTATTTAATAGTTAAGTACGATAATTCGTTTAACCGATATTTAATTGTATTATAACTGCATTGATAATCATTATTCATTATAATATATTTAATGATATTATAATAATTCTGTACATATAATAATACCTTATTATGAATTATAATATGTTACTATATATTCCATTATATTTATTTTGTATACATTTTATGATTTATTTCAAGTAGTAATAATATGAGAAGCAGTACAATCCCTAGAGATATGCGTATTTGATGTATTTGATCAATGATATTCAAGGATACAAAGATTGGTTCTTTTTACATCAAGTATGTAAATTGAATTAATTTAACGCTTATGTATTAGGGCGTACTATATACGATATATATTATATTTACATTGGTAATCTAAATAGAGTTATTGACTAATAAAATAACTGTAGTCTATATGTACTAATGTACCATTAATTATGATATTTCAGAGAAAATCGATGTATTATAATTTGTCGTTTATATGAAATAATTTCTCATAGTCAATACTATAACAAAATACCTACTGTAGAAAATTTCAATTGTAATTTAACACATTTTTAAAGCCAATAACAATTTATAAGCTGAAATAAAAATGTATAAAAGCTGTATGCTTGTGTGTAAGCTGCATAACTTGATGGTATGATTGAAATTTAGCACTCTAATATTATAAGAACATTTAATATCGTTGTTTATTTATCTTAATAGTAATAAAAGTTAAAAAAAAAAAAAATAGCAAAAAGTAGATTTATACAAATTTTTTAATGACTTTTTTTTTTGCTTTCTATGCTCTCCGTCCCCCGCTCCCCCGCTGGATTTTAATTTTCTAAACATTTTCCCTCTAGTAATTTAAAGTTGCCCATCCCTGATATATAAAATAATAAAAAGCATGCATAAAAATATAACAAAATACTAGCATAGGAATTATTAAATTGATGAATCTATGATCTAAAAAACAAATGTGCATATTTTAATCATAATATATTATAGGAAATACTGCAACAAAAGGCATTGGGATTGAAAATGTTTTGCAAACTTTTTGCTTAGTTTTCATAAGATAATATATTAAAGTCATGTAATTATTCTGGAAGTACAAGTTAGAATTAGTTAGTTTCTGAAGGTATAAAATCATATGATGTGACGCATAAAAACGAGATAGATGTATTTACACACATAGGTATTATTGTGATACTAGTTAACAATATAATTATATCAAACTCATATTGTGATATATAAATTTTTTTTTTTTTTAACTTGTAGGACATTATCGGATTAGTCTGTTTAGTTTTTATTTTTTCCAGTATTTTTTTTTTTCATTTTTCCAACAATACTTCAATTACGCACAACTCCATAATGGTGAATTTGTCCTTATATTAAACAATTTAAGCAGTGAAAAGTTTATCGATACTTTGTCGGAATCGTTAGAAATCGACGTTTAATATGTTGAATTACATTTATATGCCATATCACAGCATGGGTTCCGTTAACCTAGTTGGAAAGTAATGCAACCAATGATGGTGGTGGATGGTTGGTTTGTATGCACCTAACAGCCCATCTACGACGATATTATAATGTAATGGTAATTTTAAAATTCAAATACATATATGCAATTAGTATCATAATACATACGCAATAACTACTATGTGATATCTAGATTAAGATAATTGTAAACTCTTATATAAAAAGGGAGAAAGCTGAGTTAAATATGATACAGATATGTTTCTATTTTGAATATTTATTTGAACACAATGTATTTACAATAAATATTTTATAATTAGGTAACTGTTTACTAGAAACATGATAATAATTTCAATATTAGATCGAGTGTCGGAATAAAGACACATTTGGTAATAAATACATTATGGAAGTTATGAATCACATAAGTACATAACTACCACCATTTTTGAAACGACAATTTTTTTTTAGAAAATTTGATGTACCTATATATTTTATACTGTTGCTATATAAATAAAAATAAAAAAAAAAACATTATTTTACTGATTGGGAATTATATTATATTGTTATATCTATCATAATATTTTCTAATTAGATATGAGTACCAGTTATCCAATTTTTCAAATTTTTTAACTGGATATCTTGTATTTTTTTTTTTTTTACTATAGGTATATATAATTATTTGTATTTATCTATACTCTATAGGGTATACTTCATCACTTATTATTATTATACTGATAAAAGTAAGTTGATAGTGTCTACAGTTGTGAAAGTCCATGTAAGATGGAAAATGAACAGTCATCTTAAATTTGTTACTCTTTGTGTCGTTTTTAAATTAAATTGTATTGATTTTTTAATGACTTCGAAATCATGGATGCCATAATAAAAGGTATTTAAGACTGATTATATTGGGAGATAAATGGTAGAAAAAGACTGTAGTTCAATACTGATCAAGATACTAAAAATTAAATAAGGTGTATAAAACATAATTCATATTGTGTTTGGAAATTGGAAGTATTTATTATACAGTGTAAGATCAAATTATTCACTTTAATTACTGTAATTAAAATTCAAATACAAAATCAATGCAGGTATTCTCATTTAAATTTTAATTTCAATCGATTTTAAATGTTTAAAGTATAACATTTTAGTAATAATAAGAATAATAAAAATTAGAATGCATAATACATTAGTTATAGTTTTTTTTAATTTTAGCAAATGCTGGAGAAAATACACACATTAAATATAATAGTAATATATGTGTGGTTCAAAAAATTGTATAATTTTAAATAATTGTTTAATATTAAAAATTCATAATTTCTGTGTTGTATTTTTTAAATGTTATTCTATTTATGAAAATATATATTCTAGTTTAAACCGTTAACAAGAGTCGATTACAATTAATTTGAAATAGACGTTATTATTTACGTCATCTCACAAGATTTCTTGCAAATAATAATGGTAAATAATTGTAGTAGTCTCGTGGATATATTTCATGAAAACAATTCCATTTTAATTACCTGATGATTTGAAATTCACATTGAGGAATTTCAATAAAGTCTGTGAATCTTCTTTGAAAATAAAACAGACTGAATACAGGCAAAATAGATAAGTGGGTATTGTACAAGTGCAAGGTTGTAGAATGCATATTATAATATTATGAAATTTGAGAGTGACTATAATAATATAACAATCCTGTCATTTGAGATAACGTACTCTTACCTAGTTTATATGGTCCAGAAATGTTCCCACAGGACTCTTTCACTTCTCTATTATCCCAACCAATCGGATAAATAGCACCACCACTGCTCACAAGAGCCGCTGAAAAAAAAAACAGTATTAATTATAATTCACTGACAACTTTGCCAATAAAAAACTAAATAGAGAAGACAAATATACGCGGGTAAAGTAAAATAAACACAATTACAAAATATAAATTAATTAATAAGTAAATAAATAATTTTATATTTATAGATTCACTAGTAAATAAACTATTAAAATAATTTGAAAAATATAATAAGGTTTTTTAAAAAAAATATACAAAAAAACATAAATTTAAAATAAGGGTAGATTGCTCTGTTATTGTTTAATGAATTTTAAGATTACATATGTCATTGTGTATTTCACGGTATTGGATAAATACTTTTGAACGGAAATGATGAGTCAAACGCTTTATTTCTAAGAATTGTTTATAATTTATTTTTCCATTAGTAAAACTGCAAGTTGTCACTTATTTTTACAATGACCAATACATATATTTAACTTACGTATAAATAAATACTCCAACGTACTTATATGAATTATGTGAAATATAATATAATACATATCTATATGTAATAGAAAATTGTTAATTACTACAAAATAATTAAATTGTTTAAAAAAAAAAGAGGAACAGTCTCTTTCGTTAAAAATCTCTATGACAAAAAAGTAAAAAATTATGAATGCCTATTAATTGCTTAAAAAGATCTAAAATATTTGAAAACAATATGTATTTATATAATTTCTAGAATGTACAAATATAAAAATGTAATTAACTTAGTTTAAATCAATTATGGTAGTCTAGATTCAATTTTCTACCAAAAACCATCTTCAATATTGAAGTTAAAAGTATTAAAGTATTTTAATTAAAAATTAATTATAAATAATTGTAAAAAATAAGATTATTTTTGATTCGTTTAGAATTATATACACTCATTGGTAAACACATTATACGTAGGTACTATAAATAATAATATAGATAATGACTATTGAATTCAATTTATAATTAGATGGTTGATTTATGTCAATCTCTATTAGACTTCACTATTTTTAAATTTAGTAAAAATTAACTATAAATTAAATTTCAAACGTATATCCGTGATCACAGAGAAAAGTTTACATTTGACAGTTGAATGCAAATACATTTTATCATATATTATTATAACATGATAAAAAATAAAGAAAGACATTTATTACAAAAAACAACCTCGTTACTAGTGTAGTATATAAATTAACAATTAATTAAAATCATCCGTAATTTTCAAATTTTGAAATTTATAAATATGTTAATTTAAATTACCATCTCAGTTATTAGGTACCGTGAGATAATTATTATAATTCAAATGAATAATGACGCAGTTCATTAGAGTTTGATGATTAGACTATTTGTTTGAAGTTACAATACTGTAATGCAAAAGAATCGCATTTTAAAATATTATGATGTAATCAAATTTAATATTCTTTTGAACCAACGCATTATACCAACAAGACATTTTCCTTATACAATGAATTATTTATTTATTTTTTTAAATTTGTTATTAAACAATTTCAAAAACGTTTAATAGTCGTAACTGCTTTAAATTCTCTGCTTAAATAATAATCATGATGAATTAAAAAGGTATTAACTAATTATTACTACAGTCGTAAAGATCAAAAAATAATTACTTCGGCGATGTTTATATATCGGATTAAGATATTATAGGTACCTACACTTATTTTAAATCCTACATATTATATATTATGAGTTTACCGAACGATTTATGATGATTATGTTTACTCATCGAGTACGAGTTTTGGAGACATAATGTACCAAAGTGATTTATATACTGATTTACCATTAGGTATTATCTGTTAATACATTCGTGTATAGGTACCTACGCGTCAATGACCTATTATCTTGATCGCGAATTGTTGGTATGAAATAACTAGACAAGAATAAGGATAAGCTGATAAGGTTTCGGATGGAACCCAAGAGACATTGACTATGAGCAAATTCTAATAATATATTTTCCATTCAGTTCGCATAAATCCAACTAATAGTGTATTGCGGCCACGTAGTTCTAGCTGGTACTATTCATATCCCGTCTGCTTATGCACACAGTGTGGTTCATCTCCTCGGGCTGGAGTATAATATTTAAACTGAAATGCTTTCCAGTTTTAAACATTGTTCACAAATTGAATATATCATTTTGTGGCAATTAATATTCATCCACACACACACACACACACACACACATGCTGTGTACTTTTATGTGAGGATTCAAAACTCTCATCTCGCGTGTAAAAAAAAAAGTAAAATAAAATTTAACTACAAACATTTGTCGTGCTATTATAACGTGCATACCTATATACATTTACAAAAGTGGGAATTATATTGTATTATGATTTATAATTCAAGCCTGTGTTAAATTTTAAAACGAGTAATAAATAATAAACAAGAATATTTTTATATCACACGAATGAACGAAATACAAGAGTCTACTGGCATATTAAATTTTGCGACCTCGGTGGAGGTTTTTTTTTATCAGACCCTCCTCTAGTCAAATCTAAATCATCACACTTGACTCGAAAGATGTCAATTGATTGTCCCAACTGTGTTAATTGTCATTTCCAATCAACATTGAAATTACCATATAGGTAGCTGCGATGTTATTAATTGCATGGTGGTCTAAACAATGGGGCAAAATAATAGCCCATGTACATCGACCTCAGCCGCCTTTGAACCGTTTGTATTGTCTGTCATATAATATGTGGACATTGTTTATGGGTGAATAAACAGAATATACACATTAGAGTTAAAAGTAAAACTGTATACAAAATTATAATCCATAATAATTGATCAAATGTTACAAAAAGGCCAATGGAAATTTGTCAAAACTTTCAATTTATGATTAATTGGCTACAAAGTAATCACAATAATCAATATTAATGAAAGTTCTAAAATAATTATTTGTTTTTGAAAATTGCAAAAATATTATTGGTGTGTACTAAAATAAATAATGTACTTTTTTTGTGTGGAATTTTGTTTCACAAAAACTGTGTACTGTGTGATTGAGGCTTTATTAATAATAACCGAAAAAAAGATATAACATACTTATTACCGTATATTATTTTTTTTTTGTACATATACGTATATATTTTTTTTTTATTGAATTTCATATATTTTTTTTTTATTTCTAATGCGTTAAGTATAGCAAATGCATTACGGATATTTGCTTAATATTTTTTTAGCACATAGATACAATTGCATTAATAAAAATACAATTTCATTTTAATGAGCGAAGGTTGCGAAGGATAGCCACTATTGTTTCAACGTATTATTTCTACTGATTTTCCACTTATGAATGAGGTCTTGATTTTCTCTCTATATATTATTTTTAATAAGGAATACATATTAAAATAAAAACGCAGAATAATATAAACGTTGAAGGATGGTACGTGCCAAACGTGTTTTGCTAAAAACTGTTTCAAGTTAATACAATAAATTTTAATAAGTTATAGTTTGCAATACTATCATATATTTAACTCAACAATTATGTTCTTGAGCTTGACACATATGATAGTATGTGTGGAGCGCTAATGTAGGGAATATTTGGTGGTCTAAACATCTTTTGCTTATTTTATTATATTATCATAGTTTATTATTATTCCTTTACAGAATTAGAGATAATAAAATAATAATCATATATATGTCTGACTGGGCGTTACCATTTTCGGCCAAAATGTACCATTTTAAGTCAGTACATTTTTTTAAAATTTTAAAATTTTAACAACTAAACTTAACAATTAAATTAATATTATATAAACCATGTAACAATAATTGTTCTGGTTAATCTCTATATACAAAAAACAACTATTATTGAAATGAAACTTACTTTGAAGAGTATAAAAATAGTAAAATTTGTGAGATAAAATTAGTTACTAATTCGAATAAAATAATACGCATCTAACATTTTATTGAAAATTATTTTATCTTATTATTTTTTACATATAAATTGCTCAAACAAATACATCGTTTAATTATAAAAATTAAAACTTAATCTTAATTGTTGACGTATTTTAATACACAGTGAAGTTTTTATAATTATTTTGATAATTAAAAATCATATTTATGGATTTAATCATGTTTAATGTGTAACAATTGTTTAGTGCAGTTATTATAATTGTAAATTTTAAAGAAAACTGTACTGGCTGAAAAGTTACATTTGTCGAAAAGGTGACTGACCATATCACTATACCAGATACCTATAATTACTAACTAACCATTCTAACAACGTTGTTCCGAAACCTGGATGTGGTATTTCGTTATTTTTATCGATGACTGGCAATCAAAATTATTATATTGTTTCATTATTTTCATCGTGTGGGTGTTAATGTGAAAATTGCAAATAATGATAGATATTTGATTCAATGCAATACCGTCCTACGTTATCACCGTTGTTTTTATTTACAATTTAAATTTATCGTAAACTATAATAATATTACTATACAATATTATTTACTCGTAACAATATTATACTACTTAC